>JXWZ01001494.1:0-13073 GCA_000956215.1 Anopheles farauti No. 4 | reverse complement strand
ATTGGAAAATTCCTTCCAAAATATTCATAACTTACGTTAGGCTCCAAAATGTTCATAACTTTAAAAGTTTGATTGTAATTTGACTAGCATGCAATCCAATAATAACAAAATAACCCACAAATCGCTCCATAACACTCGAATCGCACGTTTTATCACCCATTTCTGGCACCCGAAATATTAGAAACGGCAAACGGCCAGGCTGCTTTTGCACGTCAGGTGGGTCATAAAATATACCCGAACATTAAAAGCGATGGGTGGAAAAATCGCCACCGCCCTGGCCCATCGGTCCGATGATTATCATTTCCCTCCCGGCCACCGGTTTCGGTCGGCGTGGTATAGACGTCAAATTTCATTACCGTCAAAACCGGGTGCAGATTGTGGGGAGGTGGAGAAAAATGATCACTCACACCCTCCAGTTACAGCATCACAAAAGGAAACGTCGTGTGTCCTTACAATTTTATGATTTAACTGCACGTCGACCGATAGGAAGGTGTAATAAAAATCCAATTAATTCCCATCAGCTGCCATCAGCGGCACTGGTAATCAGCATTTTCCGACGCGAGCATTTGTCGCGAAATGCGACGCCATTTTCGGCGACATCAGCAATTGAACCGGGCGGCGGGTTTGGCACCGGGTCCCCCTGGTGGGTTTTTTGTTGGGCAGCGATTTAATATTCAACATTTATTGCTTCCCTTTGCGAGTTGGGAAAGGCTTACAGGTGTCCGATTAAAGTTTCCCACCCCAGCCAGACTGCTTTAAACTGGCAAGGATTTTTCCATATTTTTTTTTCACGCTCACAGACAGCAACGTCGACCGGAAGCCCGCACCGAATGGGTGGCGGAACATTAACGGCCATCGATTTTCACTTTCTCGTCCTTTTATCTGCTTCTCCTTCTGCTAGCGCTTTCCGGAGGCTTGTGTTAGGTTCCTCGGTGCGGTGGGTTAAAGTAGGTGATAGAAAATCGTTAAATGAAATTATCACCCATCAAGCGATAAGTGTTGATCGTGTACCGGTCGGTCGGATTCGTGTAAGGAGTGAATGGCTCGCAGAAGATGGCACTATAAAAAAAAAGCACGATGATAGCCCGTGTTCTATCGCAGCTAATGGACGCCACTAAAAGATAGCACGAAATATGGCAGTGGCCAGCAATCGCCACCGACCGGTCAGCTAAGCACGGAAATGGCCACGTGTTCTTGATCTGCGAAATAACAGCGAACAAAACACCGATGTTCGCAGGACAAATGTGCCTCGTGGGTCGCGGTTTACCGTTTTTGGAGCGCCGCAACGGTTCGTTGAATTGGAAGTGCGTGCTTTTTTTTTGGTTAATTTTTTGCTTTACGGAACACCGGGCCCGGATTGGTCGTTTCATCGTAAAAGATTCGCTTGCGTAGCAGAAAACATTATTTTGCAAGCATTTGCAAGCATTTGCAAGCACTACCGACTGCTTTGTTTGTACGATGTTTTTTTTTGTTTTTTTTGCGTTATTTTTCTTCGTGACAAATCGCCCCAGTGCGTTCGGCAATAGTGGTGCGTCTCTTTGAAGTCCTGCCACAGTCTGTTGTTGTTTGCTGCTGTTTTGCAATGTTTGTTTGCCATTCGTCTCGCTCCTGGTTGTGTGCACATTATTCTGTGTGAACAACTCCGTGCAAGCATGCCGTATTTATTGTGCATTTAATTATATTAATTAAACAACGACATGAGAAAAGCTAGATTCATAGCTCGCCCAACGCCCTCAGGCTAAGCAATATTTCATTATGTCACAAATTAAATATTGAAAATGTTTTTCGACATATTTTTAATTCGCTTCATGGGATAGCTTTTTAATTAAAAACAATATCTGTTTGTTGATGAAAAAGTGGAATCATCTTGTGTAAATTATAGTGCTGTTGGGTTCCAAGTGTATTTTGCCATTCTGTTTTCTCTTCTCTATGGTCTTTGTCTTTGCGATTGATTACAAGTAACAGTAAGAAATGGTTCCTGTACTACGGAATAAGTTGTTTATAAGCTAGTTATAACTATTTATTGTGACATTTTAAATATTACTTTTGAATATCTACCAATTTATATATTTTCTTATATATTCTCTAGTTAACTAAACTGTTAATTTGTCTTTGTTGCTCTGATAAAGTACTTTTACGTTGTCTTCAAATAGTTTTTTATTTAATTGTGATGCGTGATATTTTAAAATAGACTGCATGCACTGGGGCCTTTGATAGTTTCAATGGACAGAATTTAAATAAAAAGGCAATGAATTTTGATAAGCTATTTTAAAAATTTATAAATCTTATTGTGTAGAAAAATTTGGGTGTTTTGGTGAGCTGCGACAGAGAAAGAAATGAAGATAATTTATATTTTTCTGATATTTAATGAAATTGATGGTGCATTAATGCAATTTCTGGTATATTTTTAAAACAACCACAACAGTTTGAGAAACAGATTCTTACACTCTCTAAAATATACGCATAGGTCGAATACGTATCAATAACTAAACAAATCCAGCTACCATATGCTTGAATTTGCTCTGTCTCAAAATGTGTACATTCACGATTGATTACAATGAGCTTTTCTAGACAAAATGCTATTGTAGGAGATAGTTTACTAGTTATACCAGAAAAGGTTGTCTAAAAATATATGTTTTGTAAACCGTTATTAGATCGCAAATCCAGCTGGTTTAGAAGCATATAGTGCAGCTGCCGCAGACGCTCACAATATTCATGAAACAACAGCAAATGCGTTAGCAGCGCTCTCAAAATGTGCGTATAAGCCGGACGGTATAATGTCTGGCCCTTATGATAAACGGCCCCTCTAGAAGAAACTGATCGAACACATCGAAGCAGCCGCGCCATAAAAATGAACATAAAACAAAAGCACAGTAGGTCATGATTATTTTTATTTCCACTCAGCTTCCTCCATGGCGCCTTTTCCCGGGCGCAGAGTGGCTTAATGAACATAAATTTGATTAGAGTGCCATCGGCAGCCGGTAGCCGGCTAGAGAGATGTGACAAGTTAATAATAAGGACATGGCAGCAGATCAAGATGGCCAACAGATTGGAGCTAGGCAACGTTTTTCGCTTACGCTTCCATTTTTGACCTTTCGCTCACGCACTGTCGTGGCCCGAGTGGCGGTACCGAAGAAATCGATGTCGATGGTGATGATTTGGTGAAGATTATCGTCCTACCGCATCCGCCACCTTCATTTCCTTTCGCTCATGCGACATTATGATGAAACGGTCGCAAAAACAAGGTCGTACAAGGAGAGCACCGCGGAAGTGATCCATCGAGCACGATAATGGCTTCGGAGAGGGCGAACGTTAAGAAGAAAAACGGCAAAATGATATCACTCATCGCCAAGCACAATGTTAGACATTCTGGGGCACAAAGAATGAAGGCATTTGCTTGATTTGGTACCGAGAGTGTTCAGTTTTCCAACCGAATTGAATAATTCGTCACGAAAGATATATGAAGCGAACCATAACTAAACAAAAGTTGAGCAAAAACTGCCTCAATCTCCCTCTCTTTCTTTTTCTCTTTCTCTCTCTCTCACACACACTCTCGCTCTCTCTCTCTCTCTTTTTTCTTTCCCATAAGAATGCAAAAATGAACTTGAAAATGGATTAGCTCAAAAATGTAAAACCGATTTTTCCTAGAAGGGATTTTTCCTTTTTAAAAAGCCAATATAAATAAAAACGGGGTTGAAAATGGAAGTGGAAACCGGTGAACTTTCCGCTGCGGCATGAAAATGGATCCGTTTCCATGGGTGGTTGGCGAATGGCGAATGCGAACCTTTTTGCCAACTTCCGTTCGTGAAGCTCCAATACTGGGGTCCGTATATTTTATAATTATACTCTTACCGCATAAAGCAAACGGGGGAGAAAAAAAACTTTGTGCACTTGTTGCGGTGCGGCAAACGAGTAAGAATTGATACGTTTTGTGATTTTTTTTTACTATGGATTTTGTCGTAACAAGTAATCAAATTATGATAAGAGCCTCAGTTAATTTTCGTCTTCCATGAAAACGTTTGGGTGACATAATGTGACATGAGTCGTGAAAAAGCGGGGTGGTAAAAGTTTATTAAATTATTTGATTCGTCATAAAGGAGGAATGTGGTACATTTGGCTTTTTCGCTGCGCTTCATATTCCTCACATTATTTTTCTGTAAAAGAATGAGAACGCATTTGAAAACTTTCTGAATGTAGCATTCAATTTGTTTTTTGTTTTCAATCCAAATCCCGATTGCTGTCGATTTCATTTTCACTCCGCTTCATTGATGTTATTAATTTCCCTTCCTGCTGTTTGTTGCCACTTAAATTTCGCTTCCGTAAACGCCCTTTCATGGACATGAATTTTGTACTGCGCAAGTGTTCGCTAGAAGGAAAATAGAAGTTGACTTTTAGAAACGTAATAACGAAACAACTTGAACAAGACAACAACAAAAAATCACTCGTCTAATATCTGCACCGAGCAGGGACACACCGGCTAGCGCAGCGCCTGTGGATTGCCTGGATTGGGATGGGTCCCTACGGGAGGTGGGAAAACTTTTCCCAACTTCTCCACCACCGAAACCCCCGATTGTTAATTTATTCTTTCGCCGTCGAACTTTAGCACCCGTGTTGTTTCATTCTCCCATTCCATTCCCCGATGGGAAGGCACCAGTGGTGAGCCCCATTGTTTGCCGCGAAGGCCCGGGAAAAGTAACGCGGGTAGTCTATCTTGCAGGCGCATTTAATGGGCAACAACATTCACTTAGCCCGCCGGAAGCCGGGAGGGACCGGGAAAACGGAAAACGCGCATTGTGTGTTGCTTTTGTTGCCCTTTTTTTTATTATCATCTTCTCATGATATTGTTTTATGCCCGCTTCTCGTCGAACGCAAAACGCCAGTACACTGCCCGCCACCATTCCCATTTCGGTTCATCGATGCAAGAAAAGCCGCGTCGTACTTTGTTGCGGTGAATCCTGCGTTTGTGTAAGTTTGTGGCATCCAGTGTGCGTCAATCGTGCGTGGCATGGCAAATGGGTGACGCGACGAGGAATGGCGCGTGCTTTGTGCAATGCCGGAAAGTAATACCGTCAGTAGCAGCAGCTGTGTTCTTGCTTTCAGCGCACCGAAACATTCGTGCAAGTGAATCGGATCGGAATGCCCTGGAGTATTCCAATTTCCTTTCGGCAATTTTCAGACTGCGGAGCGTACGAACGTGGCCTCGCGAGCTTCAGGAGGGAAATTAAAATTCATGAAATTATTTTCATACCCACCGCATTACGTCTAATGGAGACGGTTCCGGAGCTTTATCTTGAGGAACGAGACGGGGCAGGAGTGGGTACTTTCACTTTAACATCGGATGAGAATCGGACAGTTTTTATTGATGGTGCGTTCTCTGGAAGATCTCGGGAACAGGAAGGAACCAACTGCGTCAGAGCGAACAATGAACAAATGTTCATTCCATATTTGAACTGGGTCAGAAGCTAAAGGAGGCTTCTGATCCTTCCTAAGCTATTTATACAACGTTTTACGACCGGAACATGCGTTCGCATTGCTACGAGCTACTGTTGGTCGTGTATCCAGTTTCGCCTGCAGGGTAGGCAATCGTAATGCTTCTTTCCGTTCCCGAAACGTTCCCGATAACCGGTTGGCAGTAAAATTGGGAACAATTGAAATAAAAATGATAATTTCGTTCGAAGGGTTTTTCTCTTCTCTGCGTGTGTGTGTGTGTGTGTGTGAGTGCGATATTTGAAGATGCTTATTTTGCCGGTTGCTAAATAAATTATACGCATCCGGAAGTGTAGTAAGCATGTCGCAAATGGAAATCCTTTTCTCTTTCTACTGCTTCTCCTTGGCTTTTTATGTGCAAGAAGAAGCTAATGGATGGAACTTTTAGAAAGGAGGCTCACTTTACGCGTACGCTCAATCGAATTAGGCTTCCCCTTTTGAGAAGAACGCAGTTTGAGGCATCCGGTGTTTGAGATTCTGTCGACCCGAAAAGGATCGAGAATCGATGGAAGAGAATGGGTGCACACACATTAGAAGTAAATCTTGTTACACGGTTGAGGAAAGTGTGCTGTGTTGCACCTGAAGCTACTCTCAAATGATAACAATCAATGAAGCAACGCTAAAAAGCCGTTAATCGTTTTGAATGAAATATTCTGGAAATTTTTTTTTCCGCTGCAATTTTTTTCACAAACGACTGATTCGTTTATTAATTAAATATCAATTTAATAAAAAAAAGATAAATCAGATGAGTAATTTAAAGAAAAAATAAAAATTATCCTTAACTACTTTGGCATATATCACAAGCGCCTTCTTTTCAGCGATTTCGAAATAAATTTTGATAATGTTTTGTAATGAAACGACACAAAGAATGAAAATACAGAGACAGAATGAGAGATAGTGGAAAAGAGAAACCCCTCGATAAATCTAAATGATGATTTTTTCCTCATTTCACAAATTTTACCAATTTTAAGTTTTAGTAAAGAAATTACACATTTAATTACATGCTCGGCCGTTTTTTTTACTTTAACTGTATTATTCCTGGCTATAGCGACTATAAAAGAACTGAAAATATTCGACATTTCGTCAATTATCAAAAATCATTAGGGTTGCAATAAAAAACATAAAAAAAATCGAAAACAATCACCTGTAATGAAGGTGTTCACCTATATTATGTCACCATTAAATCTCAACCCAAGCTGCCAAAATTACCTCTAAACGAATTAGTATTTTAAAAGTACCGTTGAATTAGTTTTCAATCATAAATTATTGTATCATTTTTATCAAAATAACACTTTCTATATTGAGCTAAACCATATCAAGCTAATGCAAAAAAAATCTTTTGAAAATCTTAGAACATGGCGAACAACATTACTTCTCTCTAGTTTTTAGTTTGGAAAGCAAAATCAAGTTATGATGTACTCATTAAAATACAATGCGCGATTAAATACACCATTCATTGGTAACACTGTAGGTTGCTGGCGTCTAAACCCGGCCTAAGACCATTCAGTGGCTTAGCGATCGAAAGTGGATTAGCGAGAGCTTTTTCACTTTGCTGATGAAATTTGAACTGCGTTGCACGTGTTGCCTACCTTTCAGGGGCAACGAATCAATTTGGCATGATCAGAAAAAAAAGGTATACGAGTACTCACATTTGCTGATGCTGTCTGTTGTGATTGCTGCTGTTGTTGGCGGTACTGCATGAGTGCGGCGACGGCTTTGTTGGCGGCCGCGGTAACCGCTGCTACGGTGGATGTCATTTCGTGATCGTGGTCAATACCGTTGGTCTCACCGCTATTTCCCGCTCGCTGTGGTTCGTCCGACGGTTCGGACGGTGAGCGAAGGCAGCGTTTTTTGGCCGCGATACCGTTGAGTGGCGGTGTCCGGGCTAGCGCCCGGTGTCCGATCCTACGCTGTGACCTACCGGCAGCACCGTCCCCTCGGCCGTCGTCGGTGGATATTCGATCGTCGTTGTCGGAATCGGGTCCGACACTGGCCGCCTGATGGTCCAAAAACAATGGGAACCGATTGTCGGCTACGATCGAACCGGTAGCCGTTGGCACACTCGAGGGAAAGAAGCTGGTTTGCTGGCTGCTCACATCTGCCGCTGCCGCTGTCGGTGGCGTGGTTGTCGTCGTCGTCGTGTCTGTGGTTGTCCGCTCGACGAGATTCACCATTGAAAGCCGTGACTGGTTGGGTTGGGATTGGGAAGGAGTGAGGGGAAATTATGAATAGGTGCAATCGTATCTGGGACCACCGGCGGGATTCGTGAATATTCGTTATGGTTTTCGATTTTTGCTTTTACAACAACGACCGGTAGAATGTATTTCGCTTGCGGAACCCTCTGGCACAATCGGTCTCACTGTACCATCAAGCAGCTCGTGGATGGATAGATTTTACGTACATAACAACACTGCACACACGCCACACACACAAACACTCACTGGTCTCACTTCACTTGCACAGGATCTCGGGTCGGAACGGATCGTCCGTACATGGGTCACTTTTTCCATCGACTCAACCAGGGGTGAGTCGTTCCTCGGTTGCACTTTTCATCATCCACCGGACCGGATGGACTTGCAAAAAACGGGAGCGGCTTTTTTTTCCCCCTTCTAAACCAGGCAGCTTTACGTATCCTCGTTTCGCTACACACACACACACACACACACACACACAGACAAACACGATCACGGTTTCTTTAGCAGGATTTCCTCATTCACTCAGTTCACTTGCGCGGGTTTTGCGAGTGGCAGCAGGAGCCAAATAGCAGTAGCTCTCAACGCCAACGCCGGCTACCTGGCTGGTTACGCCCGATACACACCGTGACCGTTTTTCCGAACACCACAAAGCACCATAATCACGGCGTCTCGCATTCGAATATGCTTAGTTAGTGCAGAACAAAGGCGAAGCGACGCGAAAACGGCCTGCGAAAACCTTCCGGCATACGGACTTCGGCCGGTTCGGTACACGGTAAATTTTAGCCCCACAGGCAGGCAGGTAGGTTTCTTGTTGTGCAGGAGGTTGGTGGTGGTGCTGCCGACCTGCTCGGTAGCTTACACGGACGTCCACAGGCCGGTTGCTGCTGGATACTGCCGGTTCTGCAATGAAAACGAGCATAATGCAAGGGTATAAAATGCGCACTCACATATATTGTGTTTAGCATAATGGGAAGCTGGATGGCTATTTTTTTTTCTTTATTTTTGCACCGCAAAATGGGTACACTTTAAAGCATAAAACGTGGGAAAAATGGATGCGGCGACTGGGTTTACAGCAGTGCCTGTGTGTTATGTTTTTAACGCACTGTCATCGACTGGTGTTGGGAAAATTAATAATATTCGGACTTTTAAAAAAGGAAATTTGTTCACAATCTAGTGTGCTGTCACAAAACTTTCAGATTCTGTTCTGCGATCTACTTAGCATAATTCTGCGTAAAAGATTCTCACGTCCTTTTACCAAAAACAAAAACAGCTTATACCGCCGTCCTCTGCTGGCGCAATGGGATAAACAATCGTGCTGGTAGCAACATTTTGGTGCTCCCTGGCCCGATCCGTCTCATGTGGGATTACTGGAAATGTATGAGCAGATATTTTGCACACTTTCCACACGACTCCGGTACATACACACAACAACAACGTACCCAACTCGTTTACAATTTGCTCGCCACTTTCCGTCACCACCCGCGTGTTGGACAACCTGGGCCAAACTGTTTTCTGCACGCTCCTTTGATAATGGTGTTGGCAAATGGGGCTGGGGATTTGTAGCTATCCCTAGACGCGCTTCCCGTAACGGGAAGCTTTTCGCCACACCCTCAGCGCCCTTGTTTGGGGGAAGGCCCCGTGGAACGCGTGTTGAACGTATAAATTCCTTGCTAATTTCACCATAATTCATCACCTGTGCGGGAACCCTGGAGCGGCACAAAACGTGGTGATGCTCAATTGTTTGCAGAATATTACCAGACCATTGTGTGAACCGCTTTCCGGCCGGTCCGGTTCCCGGGAAAGGAAGTATTTTGAGTGCTGTTTTGCGGGCGTAGAGGAATCATGCACATGGGTAGGATTAGTTGCACCGGGCCGGATATATCTGACGCCATTTTGTGTGACGCTGGCTTAATGCATCAAGTAACCACGGTTAAAGCGCATTGGATATTAACAGTGCCAGTCACTGCATATGCATCCTTTGTTTTGTTGAAGAAAGAAGAGTTAGGCTTTGGGGATGATTGTATAATCATGTGACATTAATCCTCTCTGTTAGAGTTTGGAATTGAAGCTGTGTAACAAACGGTGTAGGTTTATAAGGTCTGTTGTAGCAGCCAATTCATTTCATTTTGAACGATTTCCACTAATTCCAATATTATACTCGAGTCCGCCAGCATTGAAGATTAATAGAACGCTTTTGCACAAATTCAGCACCTTTATAAATTTGTAACTAATAAAATAAATTATGACTGGTTTAATAATTTTAATGGTCTAGGTGATTGATATTCTATTCGATATTCTATACATCCAGATTGAGCAGATCATTTTAACACTAATATTAAACATAAAACATGGTCTATTTTGTTTCTCAATTAAATCTTCTTCACAGGTTGATTTCCATGCGAGTAATAAATTAATCCAGCGTTGATACTTTTTTCATTTGGCATATCACATATTTGGCATTTGGAGTTTTCAGCATATCTTATTTCTGAAAGGATCGTTTTTACACAAACATGACAGGTTTCAATTTATCCAAAATAATATTTGGAAAATGAATGAAATAATTAATTAATTAATTGTTTTATGCTGTCATAGTTTTAACAAACTAGTATAAAATTTGAATAAAATATTATGTAAAAATTCCAATTTATTGATTTAAAGAAAACACGATTTGCGTAGAATAGTGCTTTACTAAAGATTTAGCTACTAATATTCTAGATCAAATTTGTATGTCAAGTCGACAAGTTGAATGTCTTTTTGAATACATACTTTCCGGCTGATTGTTCCATTTTGCGCCTAAAAGTATGCAATCTGCTCGCGAATTCGTTTATTACCGCTGCGATAATGTTTACTTTGTCGGTGCTTGCAAAATTTCCGGCTGATGCGAACAAAACGTTCCCGTTCTAGCTCTTGCCTTTACCCAATCAAGAAAAGCACACCAGACAGTTGGTTAATTGTAGTGCTTGGCAAATGAAACATTTTCCAAAACAATTGCCACCGAATAAACCGGCGTTCTGTAGCCGGGCAGATATTCTCACTGTGTCGGGATCATGTTCACGCTTCAACCCGTAAAACATTCATGTAAATCGCAACGCAATACTCATCGCCGGCACACTTACCCGGTGCTCGTTTGTGAGCAACAACAAAAAAGTTGGCCCATTCGCCGGCACATCTCCGGCATGTGCCGGCACCAAAGTCCCCGAGGGAGAAGCACCAGTTTGGGAGCAAAATGGAAAATAATATGGAAACTTTTCCTTTACACATAGTCCCATTGGGCATGGATCGATCGGGATTGAGAGCGAAAAGTTGGAACGGATTGTTGTTCAACAACCGGAGGCTTGGTTTGCTCGCCGTAGGTGTGTGTGTGTGTGTGTGTGTGTGTGTGTGTATGTATACAGTGCCTCCGGGGGGCAACAACGAGATGTGAGATTTTTCACCACACACACACCGGCAAAGGCGTATCGACTGGAAAACTGATTGACATATTGATGACGACGGTGACCCGTCCCAGGAGGACGTGAGTATCATTCGCCGGGAGGGACATGAAAGTTTCGCAATAAATTGCATACACTCTAGGCATAGCCGGCTTCACGAACAGTTTCGTGTTTAGTTTTGTGCCTTGTTGCTGGTTTTACTTGCACAATCAATGCCGATCCCGATCGTCCGGAGCTAAGTGGAAAACTTTTACTAGAATCTAATAGTACAGCTGGTATATGTACGCCAAACCATTCAACGGTAGTGAAATGAATCAAGTATGATTCCCTAGCGGATGTTGTAACGAATGCGATTGCGTAGGATGGGCTAATTAGTTTGTGATTGCGTTATCGCGAAAGAAAACTCGTAATAATAAAAATGAACAATCATGATCGTATCGGATCGGACGCTTGAAACATCGTCGGCATAGTGTAGGTTTTCTTTTCATTAGAAACATCTCAAAGCAATTTCGAGATGGAAATGTTTTTTTTTTCAATAACTCTCACTTCCTGTCAGAATAATAAACCCAACAAGAGTGTTAATTAATGTTACGAGTTGTGTTATCTATAACAACAGAATGGGAAACGCTTTTACCATCGCTCACTGAAACTGACACGTGTTTATAGTGACCCGTCGTAAGTCAAAGGTCCGTTACTGATAAGATGTGCGGGAAGAGCAAAGAACACACCCCCTGGGAGGATGAAATTATTAATTGAAAGGACCAGCTCGTTCGGCTGGTGGAAACTTCGGTCTCCGCTCATAAATATTCAATGCAAACCCCAAACATTACCGCAACGTCTATTGGGGCAATATGTTAGCCAACTGCCATATCCATCGGTAGCTTCTAGCTTAGAGGATAAATACGGTCTCCACCTTCACCTTCGCACGCCCGTCGTTCCCATCGTGTCGGGTGATATTGGCAAATCGAGATGGCACGGTCCAGTAAACGAAGGCAACCGTTGTTGAAGCTATGACTCCAACGGAATGCCACTGTGGCGTTCTGCATCCTGTGCCGCCGTAGACCAATGGCAACGGTAAACTGGCTCCAGAGAGAACTCGTCTATCGACGGTTATCGAACTGAACGAAGATTAAATAAAATAAACGAATATCAATATTTGAATCATAAGCAGCCCGTTCCTTGCCATTCCGACTGATCTGTCTCCACGGTGAGACGCCGAGACGCCGAGCACATCGGAGTCTATCGTACGGATGATTGCAAACGCCACCGAGTAGCGTCACTGATGGGGAATTCATTTATTCAAATGTTCTTCAAGTTTGTTCTGCTGCGCGTTGTTCTGCACATTCTCACGTTTGTGAGTAGGTCTTTGTATTTTAAAGCGATATTTTATTCCACCGGTTGACTAACGCTTCCTAGTAGCGAAAACGAAAAAAAAGGATGGCTTTACTTGGGATTAAAGTTAATCTAATAGAAAGGTTTGCAAGCAAAGCTTTCAATTAATATTGAATGCAAACCTTGAAGGAAATATTCAGGTAAAACTAAACCTGTTTAATCAGTTTGTTGCACTGGAGCAAAATCAACACGGGGGTTATACGGTTTAACATCATATTTCAAGGTAGTAACCTCAAAGCAACCGCGAAAGGAAAATGAGCTAGTTCCGTCTTAATGTGTGCGTGATAAGACCGTTCAGAAATAGATTATCTCAGTTCATCACAACCACATCAGTTTAGCTGCCATGGGATAGAAAAAAACAGGCACTATATTTCACCAAACCATACGCTTGCCTGATAGGATAGGATAGGATAGCATCACTGTCTCCGAGGCGACTGTCACCACCGTCACCAGCAACTGACAGTGCGCCACCGAAGCGGTGATAGGAAGGGAAAGTTTCCACCAGGAATTCAATTTACTGTCACGAAAAGCCTGCAAAGAATGTTTCCATCCTCACACACACACAAAA
>JXWZ01001490.1:0-14142 GCA_000956215.1 Anopheles farauti No. 4 | reverse complement strand
GTAGTATCTACTTCGGAGGTTGTCGTTACGGCGGCTGTTGTCGTCGTTACGGCTTCAGTGGTAGTATCTCCTTCGGAGGTTGTTATTTCGGCGTCTGTTGTCGTTGTACTGTCCCCATCAGAGTCGAAAGCCACCGTAGTTGTATCTGGTGCTACTAAAGATCACAGCAAGATTCACAAATAACCACGCTTGAGTATGGGTATACTGCACTAATCACAAACGTTGTTGTATCTACAAACCGTACCATCGTTCGATGCTTGCTCGAATGTCGCACCACTCGCACTATTTGTTAATTGGGCGTCGATGATTATCGGTTGTCTCCTAATTTGCAGCGTCGCACCAGGTATGGAAAACAGTATGAACAAATTAGATACACTGACACACACGCAGCAGACACACTCATCGACATCCGACAAACCGTTAACATCATCGATCTTAACCGATCCTACCTCGGTTCATCTACGGGCAAACTCGTCACCATTGCCACGGTCAGGGTGGCTAGCGCCAACAGCACAGCACGAAGATCCATCACAACCGGAGCACCAGAGCACACCACCTGAGCACTAGAACCTTGCACCGCCGCGAGTCGCGAGTATACTGCGGCCGTTTCGCGATTGATACGGTGCTTTTGAACGAGCTTTCGATATCGACTGGCACACTCAGGGCGCCCCCTTTTGCGATAAAGCGGTACGAAGCGATCGTTGTCGTTGAGTGGGACCAAAAACTCGCACCCCCTCCTTCCCCTCCCTCCCCGGAAGATATCCCCTCGGAAGATGAAAGAACGTACAGTTTTAGAACGTACCCGCATCCGGGTGTCGCGAAACGCGAAATGCCTTTAAACGGATCTTCCCTCCCAGCCCCCACTTGAACAGTCTTATCTCTCGTACGACCCAGATGACACATCGGCTCGGCCCTGAGCAAGGACCCGAAGACCTTAATAAGCACACATGGCCACGGTCACGGGCAACACACACACAGACACACATATGCAGGCACCTGTCACACAGTTAACCGCCCTTGGCCATATTGAAGTACACGTCCACCTCGGGTGCACGTGTACGGGTATCGATCGCCTGCAATAACTTACGGTACCTACCGTTGCGCGTTGCGCAGAACGCCGCGGACATGGGTGTTGTAAAATTTTCCAACCCCGCCAACATCGTGGGAGAATCAAGCTGGCCGACTGATAAAAAATGTAAAAAAAAAACCCACTCGTTGTTTGAAAGGTGTACCAGTTGGTCCCAGTTGGTTTCTTAAAAGCCCCCTTCTGCTCGATTGGGTTTCAATCGATAATGGCAGTCATTGACACTCTCCAGTTGGCCAGTCCAGGCTCCATCGGACAACCGCAGCCGTTATCGGTATGATAAATACTTTGTCTTCCCATGGATGATTCGAATGGTAGGCATTTAATGCACATATGCAGCCATAGTTGCATGATGCACGCTATAACGATATAAATAGCAATTGTAATCGCATTTTCACGATTATAACCGGACCCTACATGAGATCACTATAACCAATTGTACAAAGGCATAACGCTGTACCGTTAGTAATCAAAAAAAGTATTACCAATTTATTCACAAAACGGTCGTCGCAGTAAAATGTATCCCTACGTCCATAGTACGGCACGATGTTTTCAACTCAAAATCAACATCAATATTCAAACACAAACTCCAAAAAAGCATCCTATCCTTTCACAGAGAATATGTTTGCCAACCGTCCTAGCAAGCATTGGAAAATTACAGTACGAGTGCCGCCCTCTCTGGTCAGGTACGAGAACTAACTAATGTTTGTTTGTTCACATGTGGTTTTCGTACTGAAGAAAAATTATTTCGCAATGAAATTCTTACTGATATAATTCTAAATATATTACTTAGTTTCTGTTTGCTTTATTTTTTGACCTTCTTTTAATTTTAACTTTACAGCCATAGCTGGCTTTCCGAGAATATGGAGAAATTTTCTTAAAACTGTCAGTAGACTGCGTAAAGATTTGAAAATGTTTGGAGTTTATTCGTCACAGCACACCATAATACTCCGATGTGATTTCTATTGGTATTTTCTCATCTGTATCTTTCTCTTTTCTTCATAGTCAACAGGTATTTATGGCCACTAAAATTATCTACTACCACTACTCGGAGCATTGGCATTGGATTGAGCCACAATCAACTCAAGTACATAAATTGTCGTTTTTTATTTATTAAGTTTCTATTCCCTTTCTGCATTACAACCCCCGAAACACCCGTTCAAGCATTCGTTTTGATGTGCAGCCTCAAAAGTGGGTAAACGAATGTCGCAAAGTGCAATTCACCGTCACGGGTATTAAGATAAAACTGTAGCCTGCGGAAAAGATTTATGGTATGGTACACCATAAAATATCAATCATTGGCGAAAACTCCTTCAAAGCGATGACAGTAACAGTTCTTATCTTCATAACGCGGATCTCAAATTCTAATTGCCGACGGTTATCAGCAGCAGTTTTTGCAAATTTCGAGTACGCAAACAAAACGTAATACGTAATGTACAACGGGTATAACATTTCCTTCCATTGATAAGACCGTGCATGGCGATTTGGAGGCGCAGTTGGCAGAAGAACAAAAATGATGATTAGAAATGCATGGCAACAACAGCCATTCCATGTCCTAATGGTTGGCGTCATTGATTTTGTAATGATTCGTTGTTTGATTTTAATTTTTACCTCGTACGCATGCTTGTATCGAATCAAAGAAATACATTTTTTTTTTCAAGTTATTATCCCTTTCAAGTGCAATATTTCGTGATTTTTTTTCAAAAAATCTTTCTCATCAGGATCTCAATATGGACTGTAGGCACATGTTTCAAATGAGATTTGCAACAAAGTGTCAACAATAGATGTAAATGCAAATATTAATTCTCTTGCCTGTATCATCTGTTTAAATTAAATGCGATGGAACTTTGATGTGATGGAAAAGAATGTGAACAAATCTCGTACATCAAGGTAATTTTTCAGATATTCGACTAATGAAAAGTATTTGAAAATGTTCAGCTAAAACTAAAACAAAACAAACACAGTTACGGCTTAACTCATTATGATCGAACAATTATTTTTTCTACAAGTAAAAACGACCGAACGATCTTAAATGAACTGGTGTAAGCACAACGCTAGCCAACAACCTCGTGCTTTCATCGCGTCACACACACCGAACGCGGAAGAATGACAAGCACAACCAAGCGCGCGCAACGCGTGACCCTGAAAGCCTAGACAATTTTGAAGATCATCAACCACCGATCCCGAGAACGAGAAGAAACGAGTAGAAGAAGAAGATAATTACGCTGCGCTTATCAGGGCAACATTCTAAGCGTTAGACTGCCACCGCGTTGCAGGGGTTTCATGCGTTATCACTGCTGCCGTACGCTCCTCTCTCAAACGAGAGCCTCGTTTTGGTAAGGCGCCTATGACAAGGGTGAGAGATGATGCAGCATGCCCAGAGACACGAGAGCATGATTAAAACGGTAGTAGCAGATCGAATGGGAAACAGTGCCGGAATACGAGAACGAGATGAAGAGAAAGAGAGAGAAAGAGAAATATGATCAGTAACAGTACGCATGCTGTTTCTTATAAATGGCAGCGTGCAGGCTCCAGTCCAAGCCGTACTTAGTAGAGCAATGTGCTCCCGTTCGAGACCATCGCCGTTGTAAAAGGAAACCTGTGTGTCCTCCATCGTGCTAGCTACGAGTGCCCGTGCCAAAACCAGCAGCGTAGCATTTCTGTGTGTTTGTATGCGAGTGTGTGTGTGAGTGTCCTCCTTCCGCGTTCTGTGTACAATCCGTTCGCAGTTTCCGCAAACGAAGAATAAATCCAAATAGGAAAAGTACGATCGTGTTAGCAAACACACAAAACTCACAACATGACGATCAACGAGCGAACGTCGCTACTACCGAAGGAGTACCAGAAGACGTACAGCATCGCTATCCCGCAGGACGATGAGAACAACAACATCAGCAACAGCATCGACGACAATGGCGTACTGCGTGAGTAGTAAGTATCGCCAAAGGATGACGCTTTTTTTTTCTGATCCCTTGTCAGAAAATCGGCATTTCAAACCACTTCTGGAGCCAATCTCAACAACGACGCGGTGCCATTCGCCGGACACGGTAAATTAATCGTTACACGGGAGCGTTATCGATAAACCGATTCGCTTTAGTGATACCGCAGGGCAAATAAAGTCTCGAGCGGTAGCACTACCACACACGATGCAAAAACACAGGTGGTTTTCGTTGCATGTGCCACCGGGATTTACGTCCTCATCGCGTTAGACTTTGAATGGGATTCATTAGGGGTTTTGATATATGTTACTGGTGTGTTCAAGACCTGCAGATGGTATCTTGGATCAAGTGTATGGCAAATTTATCTTTTTCGTGTAAAATTCTGCCTCGCTTACTGAAGCGTAACGTCTGCAATAAACGTTTTAGTATGCGAGCGTTACTATCGTTACCGTCCAAGTAACGCGCGGCTGTTTGACAGCTGCAACAGTGCGCGCTTTTTATGTAAACAAAACAATGTCCGATGTCGAAGCTTCCTCGTCCGCTCGTACTGATCGGTAATTTTTTTTTGTCTCTATTTTGTGCACCATTCTATTTATCGCTTTCTTCCGTATCCCGTTTCCATAGCGGCAGCCATGCACTGACGAAAGACGAGCTGAACAAGTTTATTGACGACCCCTGGTGGATAAAGATGCGGTGCGGATGTTTCGCGACCTGCTGGATCCTCTGTCTGGTTGCGCTGGCCATTTCGCTGTACATCGCGACCGACGCACTCCAGCACGACCACTGCGGAGCGCCCGGCACCAACAATAGTACGGTGCTGCCCCCAACTGATCTGTCGCTCCCGGTCAGCCTCATTTCCACGGCGAATCCCCTCACGGGCGGGGGGGACGCAGGCGTAACGCCATCGTCACCGCCCGTGTTTGCTCTACTGAGTCAGCAGACAACGTCCTAAACGATGGACAGCGCCACCTGGACCATATCTCACTGTGATCTACCCATACAAAGCATCGCTGGCCACAGGGCCGGATCGGGAGCATTATTTATTATCATCATCCAATACTAGTCTAATGGTGGTGGAATGGAAACACCGCCTCGTATCGCGTTGCATTGCGCACATTTGCGGCCCAAACGGCTATGCGGGCAAAACCGGAATCGTACCGACGAGGCGATAGCGTGTGACGAATGCCGAAACCGATCGATCCGGATCGAACGAGTTAACGAGTGGCAAGGGCCATTGATGGAGCAGCCACCGTGTGTCGGACGCGTAGCTAGTGGATGATGTAACGCGATGGGAAATTTACTCATCACCGGCGATGTTTATTACTCCGCGTGTACACGAGCCATCGCTCATGCATCGCTGCATCTCGCACATGAGAGATGACACTGACGCAGCAGCCCGGCACGGCATTATTGTGTACATAGGAATAGGTTTCACCGTGCATAGGAAGTGCCAGATTGCATCGAAATAATATGACGAATTTAAATAAATGTATTCTATTTCTATACATCGCATTTGATTTGATTCATTACAAATACAATTTAATTATTATGTTTTCGCAATCAAATATCGCTGTAAATTTGATAGTACTTTTCCCATAGTTGAAAACAAATCGTGCAAAGCTAACATTTCTACTGTCTAGTTATGTCACCCGTCCATAGATGGCGCTTCTTAAATCAAACTGATCCTAGTGTGCCAGAAATAGGTAGAAAGCGCACGGTTGCTATGTTTTGGTGAGGTTTGAATGCTGGAATCAACTTAAGCCAGAAACAGAAAGTTTTTGTTTTTGTTACCAAAAATAAGAATAAAATGTTAAATCAAAATCGACTAAAAAATTATACACTATGAACGATTAGGTTAAATAAACGACTGTACAGTTTATTTGCTGAATATATTAAGGAAACATTTAATCACATGTTACACTGTCGGTTGCACCTTTGTTTTCCAAAAATAAAACCCATACGTAAACCGTGCATCCCACCACGTATGGCATCTAATCCGACCGGACGAGCACAATAAATAAAAGCGACGCAGTTTCAACGACCCGCAGATTCGTCACCGGTCTGCCGGTATTTTCCACGATGGGAGCGAGTTCGCAACAGCTTCCGGTCGAGTGCGAAGGTCAAGGCTGAGTCGGTTAATCCATCGATTCATTCTTTCCTTCCGTAGCCGGGCCAGCTGACGTGCGCATTATCAGCAGCAGCTTCACATTCCAGAACCAACCAACACGGCGCAGGCTGGTTGGTTGATCTCACGTCCGTGTTTGTTTCCTGGTCGGCGCACTGAGAGCACGGCGCAGAACGCTACGTAATGCTCCAACGCTCCCGAGATAATGCCGCTTGATCATCATGTCGTGGACGGTGCAGCTTGAAGGATTTGCCGCATCCTCTATCGCGTCCCGGTGCGGTGGTCAGTGCGTGCGTGCGTGCAAGGAAACCACGGGATGATGTAACTCTTGTTTGCGTTTTAGTCAGACGCGACGCCGACTGCCGATAGCCCCTACAATGTAGGGGGAAATCCTTCGTCGTCCATTGCATCATGCAAGGAGCGTAGTTTGTTTGGAAACGAAAATTGGGAAACCCTTCGAGGCATGCACGTTCGCAAGTAATGTGTTCGTTGGATCTTAAGACGAGAGCTCACAAAGAATCTTTTACCATCTTGCTGGTTGTGTGAGTTTACAAAACCGTACCTTATCAAGGTAAGGTGGCATATGGCTTATCGCATATTCGTGCCACTTACAAAATCCCTTTAAATAAGCCAGGAAAACGTTTACCTTAGCTATCAGTTTTCGTTTATTTGCCACTTTATGTCAGTATCAGTTAAACACAAAAATAAAATTACTTACATTGTATTATTTCTGCTTAGTAGTATTTTTGATCATTATTCTATTGGCGGGACTGGAATTTTTTATTTTTTTTTTACTACTAAAGTTTTAGAATCAGGAATGTCATACGATGGTTTGCATTTTTTATTTACTTTCGGTTTTTCGAGTCGTTCTGCGCAAAAAAATCTTTCAATAGAATTATATGCTACATCTTTAGAATAATAAGAAAAATCAATCATGAAACATTTTACGTTGAGTGTAACGAGAGAGAGAGTAGACATTTTAGTTGAGATTTGCATTTTTCGTCAGATTGGTTAGTGTTGCACAGCATGCAATTGAATAACTACAATATTTCTAGTTTTATTGTGATCAGCAGGAAAATAAGAAGCATATTACGTTAAATAAATAAATAAAAATTAATAGTATGCAACAAAGAAATATCACACCATAATTTTTATTTCAATCGCTTGAGAAGTATAAAAAGAAGTAACAGAATCCCCTTAAAACATGAAAGAAAATCAACCAAGTAAAAAAAATAAATGTTAGTAACATGTGCGATGTCGCATGGTACTGAATATTGTGAAAATGTTCCTGTTAAATTCCGTCAGAACAAATGTTTCACCTGCCAAATGAGATTATGAATCATTCAAAGGCTAAAAACTATTCTTAATCATGAAAACCACCGGCACACCCATCAACGGTACGGTTTAATTAAAACTCTAATCGAAGCAGTACCAGAAAGCCCACTTCACACGACATGTGTTTTAACGTGCTGCCAATTTACAATGCCTACACAGCACTTGAGGTTAAGGAAAAGTGCAATCAATGTACGACTCAAGTTTGGCGCAAACATGCTCTTGAGTGGCGGATGAGAGTTAAACACACGTCCACACACATTTATACGTACGCACACCTTATCGCTCAACCTTGGGAACCACCGCCAACGGTACGTACACGCACGTGTTTTTTTTTATTTTTCAAACCCCCAGAAGAAACGCGCGTTTTGAAACGAGTGAAAAGAATTGGAAATTAGATGCCTTGGCCATGGTTTCTTCATTGCTGGCTGCTTTGATTGGCTCCGGCTCGATCCGGTTGGGTTGGGGATCTGATGAATCCTAACTCCACAGGAAAAAAAAATTAATTAATCTTGGAACCGAGCGTCCTGGATCTTCTGCGCGAGCTGGCATCCTGGTACAGTCGGTCCAGTTGCGTACCAAATCCTGGAAGATTGCACAGCGAAAGGACAAAGAAAAGGTTCACACCGACGGCAAACGTTGTTTTCAAGCAGCGTTGCTAGGCAACGAAGCAGTGCAGCGAAGGTCCGCCACAAACGCCACACCCTCCAACCAAACGCTTGCTACAAGACCGACCCCCTGCTCCATCATGGACGCTAGAGCACTAATTAAAACACGAACTCTTGTGTTTTAATTAAGAGCGTCGTTTTCCGCACAAGAAACCGGCCCATTTTCACTCATTAAGCTCGAATTTTCCCCGGTGAGCAGGAGTGCGTAGCAGGTAGCGTAAGTTTCACTCCCCGAAACGGCCAGCGACCGGAAGGAAGGAAGAAACGGAACCATTAACCAACACATACAAGGAACATGCTTTAATTACTCTGCTCCCGGGAAACTGTGCTGGATAGTGCGATATGGGATGGGAAGAAAAACACAGCGCGGGTGGCAGTGTGCGAGTGCGCAGTTTTCTCGGTAAGACCGGCTAGTTCCCGCACGGCACGAAGACAAAGGAAAGCGAAAGTTAATGAATGGCACATGACAGCATCCCCTTTTCTGTGGGGTTGCGGAGGATCGAGAAAGAAAAGTATTACATTTTGCTCAATAAAAGTTTTGTTTTCTGAACATTTCATTTTTTTAAATAAAAAATACTTTCCAAATTTATTTTTATGAAATTTTTAGTTTCCATAAGTTACGGAGCGTGTTGAGATGGGTACTCTTTAATGCTGCGTCCAACAGCATCGGCAACCCTTACAAACTCCACTAGATAGGCAATAAAATTCGTGGTCGGACGAAATTGCCGGCACACGCGCGTCGCTATCGCTCTCGCGCGTCGTGAACGAACGCGGTGTGACGGCATTTTCGGAGCAGCGATAAATTTCCTTCTGTCACTTTACCAGGAGAACAGCCTGCACAAAAGGTGCTACGGTCGGGCCACCTGTTCGGTCGTGCGAGATAGTGGCAACACGCCACCACCGTCCATCATCCGTACCGTACCATTTCGAGGCGGCAACGAGCGTTGGCAGGAGCGAGCGAAAGGGAGCGAACTAATGGCGACGTTTGATAGTGTGGTGTAGATGTCGTTTGAAATGAGGCCACGGTCTCTTCTTATGTTACTAGCAAATAAATTAAGCGGGGATTTTTTTGCCTAAGTTTATTAAATGCTTTGACTGACGACTGTGGATTGTATTATTTATAAAAAAATTAAACATACTACCGTTCAGTTTTGCTGTTGCACAACCCATCCACACGTTTATTACCTAGTGTCCAAAGATTATTTAAAAGTAACTATTGATTATATTAAGATTTCAACCTATTAGAATCAAAACAAGCCTCCACAAACAAATATGGACGTATTTAATAATTTACTCAAGTAGAAAACATAACACGTCGTACTTATAGGTTAACTCCAGCAAGAAAGGTAGAAGAGAATACAAACATGATTTGCGTACGTTGGCGTTTTTTACTGCAGGGTTTTAAGCCCAGAGAATGGAACTGTTGGTTAAAGGTAAAGAAATTCATGGTGATTTTTATTTAAAATGGTGGCAGTAACACTGTACACTCTCCAGATGGTAAAACAAATGTTCTGGTTGAGGAGACCAAAACGTGTAGCATTATTCGAGTGCAGTTCGCAGTATACGACGGATGTTATTGAACGTTCGACATGTAATACTGAAAACGTTTAAAATTCGAATCGTTTACTATGAACCATTTTCTTTGGCTTCTTTGATGAACTACACCATTTGAATGTTTACAGTACCATTGTACTGTAATGTACCATTTTGCTGCTGACATAAGTGTTTCGTCTTTCGAAAACAAAGCCCAGCACACAGGCGATACATTCAACACAAAAAATATACCACTACCGGGCGACTAGGAAATGCAAAGCAAATAACGTCGTCAAATAATTTAAAACCCTTAAATAATGTACTATTTTCTCAATAGTTGTTGTGTTTCATACAGACCATAGCCTCATCACCACTTCCATCCGTGTTATCAGCCGCAAATGGCACAAGTGCCCCACCCACGTTTCTTGCGTCATCCGCTTTCTCTTCTCTCTTTGTCTCTCTCTCTCTCTTGCTCATTCGGCAGTACGAATCGCCTCTCGTGCACTTTCTTGCTCGTTTCACGCTCACTAGCAATGACGAACGTACACGGCGATGGACGGCTCGGCACAAAACACACGACCCGCACCGCGTAGACAATGCGACCAGCCACGAACCCTGCTAGCCTGGTCGAATACGAGGTAGGGGAGTGAAATGATCCACCGCGATCCACACACTCACGCACCAAACGAAGCGCAGGGCAAGCCCCCACACACAGCATTATGCCGGCCGTCGATTGCAATTAAAACTCATCGGTATGCTATTAAAGGCGAGAGATGCGGGTAAGCTATTCTGTTCGCGGCAGAGTAGCAACAGAAACACAGATCTTAGTCGGCCATGCATCTAGTAGCATTTGTTTGTTTTTTTTTTAAACAAAACAATGGCGATGGAAGCTTGCGGGAAACAGAGATGGCGGAAGGAAATTTAGCGTCGCTACTATCGTATCTCTTTTTCTTTCGCTCCGGTACGAATTTCGGTCGAGGACATGCGCAGTAACATCCTTCGGGAGTTGCGTTGTGCTAGGTTGCAAATGAAAAAGCAGCACGCTAGCAGTGTACTACAAGTAAGGGTGTTGTCTATCTATTAAAACGCATTGGAAGCTTCGTTCTAGAGAACTGGATCCTTAATCAATAACATTGGAATTGTTCCAACATTTGTTGGTGAGAGTTATTTCATTACTGTGTTTTCTCCATTTACGTACATATTTTTATTATTGTATTATTTTTGTTCAATAGAAATATGTTTCAATTACTTTCACTCATTTTATTTCTTCGCTCTCTATCCGGCGAGTATCTTGCCCGGATTTAAGCTAATTCAAACGAAGCTATCTCTGTCTCTCTCATATTTCCAAAACGAAATATGCACCGTGCCCGTGCTCGCTGGCCGATGGCACCCTTAAAATTCACCCGCCGCAGAGGCTGCACTCCTGTTCGTTGACGAAAAACCGACGGCATTCGGGAGCATCTTACGACGGCGGTTTTTACAAAAATCGACATCATCCACCCGCAAACATCCTGCGAGTCCGTAAATAGTCCCACTCTCGGGTCCCTTCCGGCGCCGAATGCACTCTGCCAAATGGCTTCTTAGGGCGCGTCCTCAGCAAAGCAATACCTGCCCCGTGCCTTTCTCATCCCGGCAAACGCACAAAAAACACTCCACCAAAAGAGGATGCACCGGCTCTCATGGGGCCGTCTTACGCGTAACGTAACGCAGCCCCAGCACGGGGACGCGCCATCGGAATGCCGAAAAGACGCCGAACGAAGTCGTTGCAATCAGAAACGCATGCGAACCGGTAAGCAGATGTATTCTGCATTTCCATCGCCGCTGCACAATAGGAATCAAAAAAAAAAAAACAACGAGATGCATGTGTCGTTACACAAGAACGATCGCGCTGCGCTGCAATTATGTACATTTGCCAATTTTCCTGCACTCCGCCCCACCCACGCGGGCACGGGAACGCTCGGGTTCTGGTTGGCGGGAAAATGAGCATACCAATCAATTATAAAATAGCAATCGACAAAAGCCTTACCGGTTCGATGGTGCCTGCTGCTGCACACGACTGTCCCAGCTACGGGAACCCGAACCGAATTCCGAACGCGCGCGCCGGCCGGCCGACAATAAATGGGGGTCGGGTGGTAAAATGAATAAAACAAATTAATTAGCGTTCGGAGGGAAATTTCGGTGGTCCTTTCGGCCGCTCGGTTTCGCACGCTGGAACACGATTGGTCACCGGTTTCTTTTTGCTGCCCGTAAATGATTCAATTACATCCCCATCGCTGTGGAAACGCGATGCCACCATGCTTGCATCGTTCGCGAGGCGTAGCAGGCTGTGGAATGTGAATTTCGATGATCATCGTGCTTGAAGGGACCGAATGACGGGACATCAGAACATTAACGTTTACAGCTTTTGGAAACGTTAATACGTTTCTATGCGTTTTTACTTAAAATAAATGTCAAGTGATTAAATGCATATTATTGTATTAAAGTAGCCATAACGGAAAACAAACTCTTCATCGAATAAATTTTAATGACTTTTATCAGGATTCAGATTCAGAGCTATAATCATAAAATGCAATGCAATGCTCTTCAAAAAGCATTATTTCCCTACCTAGCAAAGTAATTAAATAATATCAGAAAATAATTAAGACACCGTAATATACTTCGCTATGGTTCTGTAGATAAAAAGAAAAAAAGATATCGAACAATCATTTTCATTTAATTGTCCCTTTTCAAAATCAAGCTTAAAAGAAAGGGTTTTTATGATCATATTTTTACACAGCTATTGAAATTTCAATTACTGCAAATGATGGTGAATTCAATTCATCAACGAAAATGGTTAAGAAAAAAGATATTCAATAGATCCCTGAGAATTGTCGTGAGAGTTTAAAAATAGCTAGATTGAGCTATTTATAAGTAACAGTTTTCAATAAACTCATACATAAGAATCGTATCGAATACTGATACAGAACGTTCAGTTAGCCTAAAGAGTCTTTTCGTAAAGCATCAATGACGACATTAGCTTCTAAAAGCAATACGGCTAGGCCGTGCCTCATAAATAAAAAAAATAAATAAATAAAAAATGTTCGATACTTCCTAATAGAAAGTTATATATATTAATTTTCATTTATTTATGCATTTACCTTTATGCATCTACATTAGTGCAAAAAACGTTCATGCTGTTTAACTTGAAATTGTGTTTCATTACTGTTTTTCATTTCATCTGTACAACATTAATGCTTCGTCTTTTTTCGCAGAAACTCGCATTGATGCCACAATTCGATTGCGGTCACCATAATGTTGGTCAGCTATTGTGGTCGTATAAAGCCTACGAAATCGCTCGGTCTCAACCTCATTGAACATTAACATCTAATAAACAGACCCCAGTCATCTCAGCCATTCGCGCTCTGTTAGCTCTTGTGGATTGTGCATTGTTTGGAAATATTACAAAATTGTATCAAAACCAGCTACAATTTGTTTCGAATCAAATGAAATTTCCCGATCGACCGTTAGGAATAGGAATCGAGTGAATAGGTTAATAAAAAAGAAAGCAAAACAAACAAACATTGTTCCGATTTTATTAACGACACCTATTGTAAATGGAATACTATGCAAAGAAATATACATATTTTCCAATAACGAATGTAGTAGCTGTTTAAGTTGTTTTTTTAGTGATTTAATTATTTTGCTTTAAAGAAAATTTCGCCCAAATCGGAATGCATTTAAACTGCATGCACACACACCCACAGCCCATGTATTAAATACCAAAAGCACAGCGAACGACAACAAACCGATAATAGCCGGCTGTCAACCGGTGAAAGATAAACGCCACAATAAGAGCAATGAATACTGATTATATACCACCCACGACCGATGTATACCCCTCCGTTCCGCTCACCCATCCAACCCATTTTGGGTAAATTTGCTGAAAATGTGTCCCTCGCGCACAAATGGACGAAGCAAACCCACGTCCCGTCGGTTTTCATTAGCGCGCATGCTTTACCCCGCCGTAGCCCGTAGCCCTCGCCCACGCGTGCAATTATGCACTTCGACAAACACTCCCACAACGAAGCGCTAATTAAAACCATACGCATCATTGTGCGGGGTGCAACAGTTGCATATTCTGCCAGCCAGCCCCGTCCCATCCACCGCTCAGTGAGCATACGCCCCGGAAGGATAACACGGCAGGATCACCTCCTGCGCGTCATCGGTGCCGGTGAATCGACGAAATTAGTGAGTCGTTCCGGGTATGGGCCGGAATGATACCGGCGGCCGTCGTCGAATTCATTATTATTTAATTAGCATTATCTTAATCGTCACCGGTTGGGCATCTTTTTAACAACCACTTTTGCCTTTGCCACTAGCGACTGACCTCCCGACTGCCGCGCGGACCTAACATCCCGAAACATGGCGAAACAAGCACTCTAACCACCGAAAAATGTGACAGTTATTTTAAATACGACGGGG
>JXWZ01001487.1:0-20590 GCA_000956215.1 Anopheles farauti No. 4 | reverse complement strand
ATTGACTCATCTTTCGAATAATGGGAAAATAAATATCCCTGCCGACTGTTGTTATTCGCTACAGCCGAGTTGCTTACTGTTGTCGTCGACTATCAGTGCCGGTGTATATGGATGGAGTGGAAGTGGCGAAAAAAGAAAAGAAACGCTCTATCGTCATCGTCGTCATCGATTTATAGCTTAGCGCAGTGAGTCAGGGGTGAGCGCGTGCTAAATGATTCTATGCCCGTCCCTTTCCATACACGGTCCGTGCCCTGCTTGAATCCTGGTCGATTGCGTCAACTCAACCCGGGATTGTGTCGGTATCACTTGTAACGCCATCCATCAAAACCGCT
Source organism: Anopheles farauti No. 4 (assembly GCA_000956215.1). Taxonomy (NCBI): domain Eukaryota; kingdom Metazoa; phylum Arthropoda; class Insecta; order Diptera; family Culicidae; genus Anopheles; species Anopheles farauti No. 4. The sequence goes on along the minus strand of JXWZ01001487.1, from coordinate 20,258 downwards.
GTCGCAGTATGATCATGCGGTACAGTCTGTTTGAAGTTGTGGCTAATGACATTGTTTGAAATATGAAGAATGGAATCGAAACATGGTGTAGGAATCGGGTGAACGAGGTGTTTTGATTCTATAGCGGCGTTGTAGTTCAGCAAACTGTTTAATATTCATTAGCGGATGATTTTATAACGTTGTCTTTCAACACTGTGTTTGCAATATGGTACGTAAAATATTGTCTACAGAATAGCAACAAAAATATATTTCTTTATGAAAATATTATAATAATGATGAAAAAAATGTTATAAGTACGTTTGTGTATACGTAGGTTGTAAGTAAACCAAAATGTGTATAAACCATACGTTTTACTTAAATTGAAACCACCGCCGTATCAATTATTATTGGCTGATTTATTGTTCTTGTTTTGTTTTTTAAACACTTTGAAGTACAGCCAAAAAGGAAAACAATGTTACAAAAAAAGCTGAGGAATGCAACATAAAGTAACTGAACCGCGTGACCCATGAATGATGGCCAACAGGACTGGAAGGTACTGGGAAAAGCGTAGATATAATTGAAAAGAATGGATGAAAGATCATAATCTTCATCATCGATAGGCCTGAGTAGAGATTAATCCAAGCGTTGAATTTTTTTTTCACTCCGGATACCTCGACAGCAGGGATTGCAAGTTTTCCCTTGTTACGCGTTTTTTTTTATTATTTGCACCAGGAAGTGCATGAACACGGATGCTAGTGGCGCGCAACCAACTAAAGTGGGAAGCCGGAAAAACAAAAGTGATACAACGGAAAAAACGCAGATCCCAAAAAGTTTCAAGAGCCTGACAGCACTCACCAAGCAGGTCTAGGACGATCCGCTGGACGAGATATTGAGAGGGCAACCGATTCGTCCGGCTGCAACCATATGCTGGCTTTCCATCAGGATGCCTTCGTAGTCCCTCTCAACGGTTATCCCTCGTTAAATGCGGCGTGAATGATGATTTCGATGCGATGCGATAGCGATTATCTCGGTGCGGGAATAATTGTTGCAAACAATGCGAACATGACGGGGAAGGGCGATGCACTAGGGCCGCTTGGTGGACGCAGAGATTTCAGATCAGATGGTAAGCGAATCCAATGGTTACAAACAAAAATGGTGAAAAAAAAAGATCGGAAAAAGCGATGGGAAACCTAATTACGTGAAGGGCACTCGACGTTAGTTTTTTTTTCGTTGTCACTTTTTCCGGCGTCACCGGATCCGGACGGTTCGGAAAACAGTTTTGTTTTGTGCCAATTCGGCAAGACACTGCTTCTTCACGCCACGAACTTAGTGCGGGATCGCTTTATCTTCCGATATTCCGGTTCCGGTTGAGGGAGAGAAAGAGAACGTCCAGAATCCCAGAACCAACCTTCCGCTGGTTTGAAGGCTTTAAACGGAGTGATTGTTTCATTTCATTTTCGGCCACACGTTCCGACAGTTGGCGAAAAACCAGGACATGGTGGGACTGGTGAAATCTGAAGCATTTCAAGTAGTCTGGTGGCGTAAGTGAAAAGTTTTCATCGGTTCCTGGCTCGATACGGATACAATGTACGGCAAGGCGCTATCATGTTCCCTTAAGATGGGAAACGCGCATCGGCTCGTCCGTGTTTGATTTCTTGTGATTTCTATTTTTACTTAGTGCGGAATTCACACGGCCTTTGTCATGGGTTTGGCTGAAGGATTGTTTTGAATTCGAGTACTGCTACTTCCACCATTAAGATGTTGGGTTTGAGGTGAGCACTTGAGATATCACTTGAGAAACTTAGAATAATACCTTCGTTCTTCATCTTCGTTCTACCTTCGTTCTTCATTACGGCAGAACCAGTACCATAATTTGATTAGAATCGTCTTCTCCTGGCGAGGATTACGCAATCAGTTGTGATAGTTAAAATAGTCGTGGCATAAACATATTGATTGAATATATTAACATTATATCGTATGGGCGATGAATTAGACTTGAGCTTGTATCGTATGTCTTTCGAATCGCCAAATTCGAATCGAATCACTGGAATTTATTTCAACCGGTTTTTTTTATGGTGATATAGAAGAGATGTTTTTACTTGTATTTTAAAAATATTTGTCTTTTTACTTTTCATTTTGTTGTAAAGGTCTTAATTGACGACTGTGTTATCGGTGTTACTAAACTATAGTATTTCTTCACACTTGATTTCTCGCTAGTAGAATCGGTGTACCGATCCTGCCATGTGAAGAACTGGCGCTGGCCGGACAAAAAAACGACACTGTACAAAGCACTTTTAAAAATATAGCATTCATTGTAATAATATAATAATAAAGTCTATAAAATGAAAAAAAAATTACGTAAAAAACACACTTCATGAAACTAACGTCGTGTAGCTTTTCTCATAGTCATAGTCATACATCTTCGAACTATGGATTATCAAGTAATAACAGGATTTGATAGCTGGACTGCAAACAGCTAGATTACTGTTCAAGAGTGGCCAGTTTTAGAAAGGTTAACGAAAGGTATTGAGTTCATTGATTAGCTTGGGTAGTAAATTTCGTTGGCTTGAGTGTTTACCTTTTTAGGTGGTATATATTTCATTTATTTTAAGAAAGCTATGTTCCTCGCATTTATTTTACAACAATAGATGTACGGGTGATGGAGCGGTAAACGAAACTATAGAACTTACAACGAACATGTACGGATTCCAATATCATTTTCGGCTGTTTTTTTGGTTTGTATTACATTGGCCAAAAATGCGAAGTGATAAAAAACGTGAAATGTATCTATTTATTCATGAGGTCCAGTACAATTAAGTTATTGTGCAACAGTTATTATGCATCATTTTATTTTGTTCATAATAAAAATAAACATCAGCATTTGATTTATATCATCGCTATATGATATCAATACAATTTTCATAACAACCAAATAGCATTGAGGAAGCCTTTAGAACTATGTGTTTAACATCACTTCCAACGATCACATAAATAGCACATATTTACTTGTTTCATTTGCTACAACGAAGAAATATGGATCAATACCTATCAAACTATGGTAACAATTTCGTTAACGCTCCATTGTAGCTTTGTGCGCGTACAATCCTCGTAAACTGCAGTGTTAATCCTTTGTGAAACCTCTCAATGGGGTTCGCCATTTATCAGAACGTATCTAAATGCGGGCAATAATGGATCGCTTGAATTCCTTAGCACCGAATCTGTTCCAAAAGCCCGCGGTACAATGGGACGTTTTGGTATGTTTATCCGAGGCTCCAACGACTGGCAAACAAATTCACGAAAAATGCTCATGGTAGGAGCACATGTTGTCACTGGCGCCTGCCCTAGTCGCCACCGGTATGATCTTTCTCAGTCTGATGTCTGTCCATAAACAAAATTGTCGAAACAGACCGTGGCTCCCATGTTTATGGATGCGTTTATCGGAAGGTATCGAACGTGTTGATTTAGTTCTGTTGCTGCTCGTGTGTTGTCTGCGTTCGGTGAATTTGATTTTTTTATTACCTCGCCGTTCCCGCCGAGCTTTGCGCAAACATTAGCTGACCGTGGTCAGGTAAGAAAAGGTCCAATGTCCAAACGTTCTGTTCACAAGTGTGCCCTGCTCAAACAGTGTCCGGCCCGTGTACTGTGAAACAAGAGAAGGTCTTAGTGTGGTGACGGGTGCCTTCGTCGTGACCTGGGTGCATAAGGAAGGAAACTACACGCACATACACATGCGAGCAACACCCAACGCTGCTGCAGTGGTTCGTGCATGCACATTCCAGGTTAGAAACAGGGTTGTACGTTCCATTAGCACGTTGGGCGAGCACGGCCGTGTTGCGTTATTATTTCCAGAGCAGTAAATTGACACTAATTGATTGTTTTAACAGAAAGAAAAGCTGAACCTAGCGCCTGGTAGCCGCGAAAGCATCCATTTGGAAAGTGACCGCGGAAGGAGCTCGAGCGGATGGCGCAACAGTACAGTAGCTGGGCAAACACCGGCTGCACATGACGCCAGACGGCTGGATCTGGATGGACCTGTCAGACGCTGCCGCTGAACGGTATACGTATACGCCCGGTTTCTTCGACTCATTTGATGCCAATTGGAAACAACAAATAATTTATACGGTCAACAAAAGAGTTGAACCGCGAATGACGCTGGTGCACAAACGAAAGTTTTGTTCGGGACAACGGCTTTCGAATGGCCAGAGCAGATCCGAAGCACCATGCGTTTGACGATGGATGTGCAATCACAAAGTTAATCGACCGGAGGTGAAAAGCGGAACGTGCTTTTTATGCTTGCATAAAAAAAAGTGTGTATGCAACAAACACTTCATCGCAGCGTGAAAACCCGAAATAATTCTACAATAACAAAAAGTACAAACAAACAAATTGTAAAAAAATAAAATACCATGTTTGATAAAGAGGTTTATAAAAAATAAATTATTACACAAAAATGACATATATAAGTATTACACAGTTTATTGCTAGTTGGTTTGGTTAAATATGCATTTGATTATTAAGTGAACATTTCTTATAGTTTGCCAGAAGTTATCCGTTGTTATTATGGAGTTCTTTCATGGATCAAATCGCTCCTTCGCATGTCACCGCACAAGCAGAAACAACAAACACAATCATAACCATTGAATGTACGTTTTTCGAAAATTGTCCAGGGATATGGAACTCGCCCAGCACGCACTAAACCGTCGACCCCGGGCTGGCCCTGGTTGACCTCAATTTGCAACATATATCGAGAAAGACACTTACTAGAGCCCTTCGCAACATCGCTCGCATCAGCAGCCGCGGGGTCTCTCTCTTTCTCTCTCTCCATCTGTCTCTTTCTCGTAGCACGCAAATTCCGTCCCTTTCATCCGAGGGAGCTCCGTACCCACAAAGCGCATACGCAACAATGCGCCATAACCTTTTCAGCAGCATCAGCACGTTCGGCAATATCTACTGTCGGTCGGTGCTTTTCAGTTTAGATTTAGCGTTAAATTTTGCAGCCTTGCAGCAAACGCGTCCCTTCGTCTGCGAAGGTAAGCATGGGAGTTGCTTATGGGTTTTGGCGTAGAGTTTTTCCGCTGCGCACCCCTATTGTTTAACGTTGCATTTATTGTTTAACGCTGCGTACGCAGCACGTCGGCACTCGCAGGGCTTTGTTTAGTTTTCTCGATCAGTTTCAAAATTTGTACGCAGTTTGGTTTGGGAGTTTATGGTTTCAACTGCGCATCGAACATTGCTGGTGGCTTCGGGGATGCGTTTTGTTGTGTTGTGAGAATGAGTATAAATAGAATGGTATTTATTATTGGTGCAAAATAGAGGGAAATCAGCGTGGAACGTGTTTGCAGCCCGAACTACAAACATGTATTGATTGCACATGGTTGAGGTGGTTCGAGGCGATGGAATTGCAAATCTTTTGTTATTTTTAGGCGCAGCTTTACGCAGCAAAGCTTTTCTATTTGTGTTTTGTTATTCCATTTATCGTGCATCGTTGTGGGTGTTCTCTCACCAATGATGTACTTTGTGTGACGTATCTTTGCTAAATGTGTTGCTAAATAAAAAACAACGTAAAAAGGGTACATGAAGTTTTTATTTACTAAGCATTGACAAGTATTCAATTAACCGTTTTACAAACTTGGCGGGAATTATTACCTTACTGGGAATATCATTGTTTTTGTGTTAATTTAGGGACATCTTAAATATAAAGGCATTTTTGAGCATGGCGATTTGTGATTGAAGGATAATTTATATAGATTTATTTAAAAGAGATTTGTTTGTTCTGTTGATTTTGTCTTTTGTAATTTTATTGATATCACGAAAGCAGCACATCGCTTTGTATTTGCTTACATTGCAAAAAAAACAAATACACAAAAAGGAAATGGTAAAATGTGTCTAGACACAAATACGAATCTGCTACAATCTAACACGACTTCCGCCCTAGTGTCGCCAATAGCTCGTTAGAAACGAACAGTGGAACACTTCCTCTGCCGAAACCGGTAGCGATAAAAACATTACAAGGACTCACGTCTCAGGCGCAACAAACACTTACAGGCATTTGCAAAATGGTGCAATTGATTAACCAGAGAGATTTTCCCCCGAGACATGCGGACGGACCGAGGATAAGCGACGACTGTAGACCTTCGTTTTATGAGAAATTTCTTCGACACACAAATGCCCCGTGTTGAGCCGGCAGTAGGTTGCAACGTGGTGTAGACAGTATCATTACCGAATCGGACAAGGTCGCACAGAGGGATTGTAAAAATTGCGGATAATTGCTTTGGCCATTGGTTACAACGCTTGTAGCGTCTGTCCTCGTTCTGCCGGAAGAATATCGCACGACAATGGGTTGACGGTGCTGGTGAGACATTCTCGAATAACAAACATACATACTGAAGACCGGATGGAATTGAACAGCAGTATGAGAATATGGGGCAAGTGTGGGTAAAGTAAGACAAAATGTTCGGTAATGGAATGCGATAAGATGCCTGGCCGGAAGTACTAATCACACACAAGGCGAAACGGGTCTGCTGTTTGTGTTTCATTTGCTTTATGTGCATAGTTTTCTTTATTGTTCTGATTCTCTTAGAATGATTGTGTCAGCTTTTTCGTAGATGATATTGAAATTTATTATTGATTGAATTAATTTTGTTGAGCTGAGCTAGTTTTGTATGTATTTTAATTACTAAATTATTCATGTTTATAATAACTAGCGATTAATTTGGTATTGAGATGCTGCTAACGAAGAGTTGACAGTTTATTTTGTTTCATTCGTGTAACTATCGTAGACTACACGGGTAGATTACCTACCCGTTTTAATATCTTATTTTGCTGTAGCTGCTGAGTTTAGTGCTGGTGTTGTAATACCATATTGTAATAGAAGAGTTAAAGAAATATGCTTAAAATTTACAATACAAAAATAACTATAACTATCAAAATGGTTTTGTTTGATTGCGCTGGCGTTAGATAAATTAGCTCAGAAAATGCGGAAACGAAACAGTCAAACCCCAAAATAAAGGCAGAAACACAATAAACAATGCATTATTCATTGCTTTCACACACAATAGTGATGATTGCATTTTGTTAGCTGTTGTGTTGCGGAGAGAGCATACATTCTGACCGGTGCATTACTGGCGTATCGATCGAACCCGCTTCACAAATATTTTTGTTCATAAATCATGAGCTACGGTGCAATGTTGGAGTATTTGGAGGGATGCAATGCTTCAGCGCTTTGTTCGCTTGGTCGGTGGGATTGCAATCGAGCGAAAGAGCGAGAAATACAGAGGGAAAAGAGAACATAAAGAAATTGAAGAGCAAACTGAGTATAAACCTCGTATGTACCCTAATGAGACAACGGAAGAACTGTCGAAATAGTGTGCAAATAACTGATCAACTGTCGTAAATTATCAGACCGGTGTGCGGCGCTCCGTATCGACAGCATAAAATTTAAGTGGCCTGGTCTGAGGGTCGGTCAGTCGACGGGAACTGAGATCGGAGGGGAAAGGTCAGTGAAGTCAATTGCCAACAAGTTGGGGCAACGTGTAGTTAGCGGTCGGGGAAAGCAGCGGAATAGCAATGAACATATTTTGGGCTATTTTATCGTTTTGTATCCTACTGGATCGAGCCCGAATGAAAACGATTTCAACAAACAGCAATCGCGCATCTCTCCACAGTCTTATCTGTTCTTACTCACTTGATCTTATCGTTGCCTTCGTTTCTTCCTCCCCCGCTTTTATGGCAGATCTTCCGGCACCAACGGTGGCACCATTATGCGATCGCGTTAGCTATGGTAATGGCCACAGGCAGCCGTGTTTCATCGGGATTTTTATTATTTTATGAGCCGCGATTTTCTGTGGCTAGTAAGGGATTATTAAACTGAGCATGGTGGCTGTGTGTTGGCGTCCGAGTGGCTTGGCGTGGCTCGTGGATTAGGATTTTTATCATCCACCGTTTGTGCCAAGAGAACGGAATTGGTCGACCCCATGGTGAGCCTGACAGGGCAAAAACATCCTTTCAGCGCACAGTGTGTGCTAAATAATGTGATAAATTGTGTTTAAAATAATCAGTGTAATTTAAAAAAAAATTATATTTATTATTTATTTTAAATATTGTGAGTATATTTAAAGCAGATTTAATATTTCAACTCTAATTTATCACAGAATATTTTGTACATATTTGGCTTACCAGGCACCGTTCCAGCCAACTTAAATACACATTACACAGAAATAGTTTCCCATGTTTGCCCAGACGCGATATCATGCGATCACCCAAAATTACATCACACTCTGTAGATTCGTCGTTTTGTGACCGGATCGTGATCATCCATGAGCAAATGGGTAGAAGCAAAAGCTGTGCGAGAAGAAATTAAAAAATAAAATAATAAATCCTGGTGGTAAAGCTAAAATCGAACAACATTTCAGTAGCAATTTAAATCGCTACATGATGTCCAACTTACTGGCGGGCGAAGGCGAACGATGTATCGGTTATGCTGTGCTTATGTTCTGGCTAACCTGCTTCTGCACCCTGGTGTATGTGTGTGTGTGGTTCGATTGTATGCGACTGGGCGTATGGGTGCGCTTTTGATATGCAAAACGAATCGAAAACAATGGTTCCTCACGCTCGACTAAACGATGGCTTCTGAATGAGGGTAAACTGAAAAGAAACAACGAGTTGAATGAGTGGAAATCGAGTTTTAAACTTCGAAGCAGCACAATTTAGTCTACTTATTGGAATGAATATGAAACTAAATACGTTGACAAAAAACACAAATTAATAAGGTAAACCTCAAGCATAGTGTTATATGACGATGAATTTCAATAGTTGATACAGATAAAGTTTAATTGTAGTTTTGAAAGATGTTTCAAAATAACTAAAATAAAAAAAAATCTGGTGATTATACATCGAAGCCAAATATCTTCTGGATTCTACCGTCACGCTTCATAAATGTTGATTGGTCAGGAAAATAGCTTCGATTCCACCCAAAAGCGGCGCTCTGCGGGTGCCCAGATTGTTAAGAAGAGAACTTTAATTTCATCATTTTATTCAAATTTTCTCCTGAATCATTTCGCACCTCTTACACATGACGGTGCTGTTGTGAAACCTCGGTATGAGGTGAAAATGAAAAAAACGAATGTCATAATGCAGAGTATGCTTCTGGTTCTGTTCGTTTTTTTCCCTTCCACCGTAGGCAGGGGTGCTTCCTTATAGCACCAACCGCGATCGAACTGTTGGGCCCATTCTTTGAGGTATTATTTTTTGATTTAGTAGAATGCCAAAATAAACCACTGTTTTTCTTTTTCGAGGTCGTTCCCGGTGGATCCTTTGCGCGGGACGAGTCTGTGCCCCCGTACGCCTTAATTGCTGATGACTGGTCACGGTTGGCTTACGGGTTTCGCTTTTGACGCTTTTTATGCGTGCCGGTCCCGTCTATCGTACTGTTTGCGCAGTTTGCAACCGGTTGAAAATTCCTTCGCCTCAGTTATGAGCATTAACCAGCGCGGAAGGTGCGAAAAATGGTTCGATTCGAGTAGTTTGCGTTTTGATTAAAATTTATTCCTGTCCGAGGAAAAAATGCAAATTTATATTCGAACGGAACGAATGACTTGTATTGATAGCCATTCATGTTTACATTCCTATGTCGTGATGGGATTTATTTTTCGCCTTATAATGAAGTTATTGTTTCAAGAAATATATATGAAACGCATCTTGAATCCAATCATGGGTGATTTGACAAAACCAATACATGGTGAGTGTTTATAGTTTGCTATAGATTGCTATAGATTGCTATTGTAGTTCAGATAATTATAATTTAAAATGTATGATAAGTTCATGATTGTAATTGGAGAACGATTGAAATTAATATGAAAAGAACATAAAATCACTTTAATGTTACACAAGCGTAGAACAAATTTCTCGATAATGTTTTTAAATTTGTTTTGCAATTATTTAGTTTTAAAGTTTCCACATTTACTTATTTACTTAATATTCTTTACGTTACGTAGACGGGTATCGTGATGTGGCAATCACATTTAATTTATTAACTTTTTCAATTTAGTATTTTTTCTCGTCGTATTTGAGAAAACTTGTTGACATGGTTGGATGGTAGAAAGAGCATCCCAATCTCATTTGAACTGTCTTTCTCTAACTGGGAGTAACATACCAGCTATGGCAATATAATACCGCCCAGTTTGCTGTGAAATTGAAAACAAACATTGAGGCAGGACCGGATGCTGTGATATCAGTGCAGATTTTTTATTATTTGCTGCTGCCATGTTGGTGGGTGAAAATATAAATTGTGTTGAATTATTTTATCTTTTTGGAATTTTTGAACTTTTTTTTTTATAAACATAAAAAACTGTTAATAAAGGAAATTTATTATATTTAATAAAACACGAAAATGTTCATGTTCACTAACACATGGAACAGATAAGATAAAATGGCAAATCATGAGCAAAAATTAATTTAAAATGGTAAATTATGTATGTTGTAGTAAATGAAGTATTTAATATATTACCCATTTACTTTGCCCTGCTTATCATATTTTACAACTTAAACAAACAGTACAAAAAGATCAACATCATAAAATTATTTCATAGGACAGGATTGTGCCAGAGTTTGGACATCAAAGCCTGAAGATTGCGAGAATGGCTAAGTGCGACACTTGAAGCAAACGCGTATGAAGCTCACAAGAGTAGGTGTTTCTATATAAAGGTTCTTTGTCTTCTTTGCCCACGTCAGGAAAACTCGCCATCTTGCGCACTTGTTAAGGGGAGTTTCCGAGGAACAGTGCAAAAACGATGGAGAATTTTTCATCTCATAACTTACACTGAATGCTAATGAATGATGCACTTAAACAACAAAGACTAGAATTTGTGGAAAGGAAAAATAGGCACATGGATGCACCATTGCTCCAGTGTGCGGTTCCTGTGTGTAGATTTCACAGACAGAGAGTGTATTAGGGTTACCAGTATGATTTGTGGAAACTAGAAGGAGGTAGGTCATAAATTGCTCTAATTGGAATTTAGATTAGTTGGAGTTTATATTTTGATTGATGTTGCAGAAGTATTGGTATCTGACGAACCATGATGTTTTAGTGGCTTAGTGTTCGCCGGACTTGGACACGGTATGACCGGTACAACAATCCTATCCAGATCGTTTCCTCTATAACTTGAATGAAAACTTGCTATGGTAGTATAAAGCAATCTAGTAACCCGGTAGCATGCATGCATGAATTAGTCCGTTGCACCAAAGAAACGACAGGAAAAATGAATAAAGGAAAGAGAAGGAATAAGGAAAAAAGAGAAAGAGAGAGAGAGTATTACAGAACCAGAACACACCCTTTCTATCTTTTAAAAATCTCTTGAGAGGAACAGGTCCTTCGGTCGCATGCACATTGCAGCTTTTGGCGCGAAAAAATATTCTTTTTATCGTCTCATGCGGAATGTTTTAATCGCACGAGTGCTTTCGGACGGCGCTTTTAAATACACGGAGTAGGTGTAGCCACCGAACGTTTGGTGCGGCATTCACAGCAACGAGACGGGTTGTCACCTTTGCATTGAATTTGATAACGTGCTAAATGCGCATCCCGAGTTGATTTTGCGGTTGAACGCTTCGTTTTATGTTTTTCTTCATCACGGTTCTTTATTGCAATTATGCTGTTTAACATACTTGGTGCGTGTTGCATATGTAAGCCGTGCAATGGCCGCAATCAAACATGGAACGGATGCAATCAGTAAAAGTTATGTGTATGACTTTTACAACTGTTATGAAGGAGTTGTAATGCAATTATTAAGGTAAATGTGCCATGTCGAATATGTGAGGCGGATTGGAGAGTTCACGAGCCATATTACGAATCATTCCTCATTAGTGTGATTAACTCAAGCAAAACAAATCTAAGACGTGTTAATGAGCATACTCAGTCCTCAATTAATTTATTACATTTGTTAATTACAGTTTTTCAACGCCGACAGTAAACAGACTAAGCAAATGAGGAAAGATTTGAAGAAATTTTCTAATTTTGTAGCACAGACATTCAACATCAATAACATACGAATTCCAAAGTATCGAATTTATCAGTACCAGAATTGTTTTTCTGCATAAACATATTGTGCATTGGATTAGTATTGGATTAGTTTGAATATTTCTTGTGTATAAATTATAGAAGGTAATTTAAATAGTAAAATTGCATGGTGTTATATTTTAACATGCACTGAATTCTCTAATGTTTACATCGACGATTAACGAGACCAATTAGTACTTGTAGGACTCCTACGACAAGTGTGATATTGTTGGCGTGAAATGAAGTCAATCACTGAGCCTCAGCCGTGCAAACCATGCTGGCGGAAAATTTTACTTAGCATAATTATGAGACATGGCCTGGAAAACGAGCTATTTTTATGGTTGCTTTCATGGTGTGTACGAATAACAATGCGTCCAGGTTGCTTGTTACACCATACGGCTCGAGCACGCAAATATGTTGTTTCCTCTCCATTCTTGGGATCAAAGAAACAATCTAGAAGAATGTGAAAAGCTATCGCTTCAAACGAGTGCATGAGGTATACGAAATGTGCATTACTTGAGTTCAGTTTGGGTGGGTTATAAGAGGGGTTTTTTAACGTTATTGTACTGTTTGTGGTACATCTATAAATTAAACGAACAAATATAAGGCAAGCAAGTGATTTAAACAAAAGAAGGTTATTTACGTATTTTTTTAGATCAGTTTTATTACTGCTGTTATTATTTAAATGCAATCGGAAAAAAATATTAACGTTCATAGGAGAATCGGTATTGGCAATTATTTCTCTTTTACTATCAGAATTTAGTTGTCACTCGTAATATTTATTAGCATAAATAGTATAAATAATGTGTACCTACCTGCTCTCAGAGAAGGTGCTCGGATGCTACATGAATAGTGCCAAATATTTATCGGTCCAGCTCCTACGCTATTTGACCAATCTAAATATGCGTAGCTTGTGTTGATATTGTAGCTTGTATTGTGAGGGTTCCGGTGACAACATGAGGAAATGAACGCATTTATAAAGGGTGATCATTGTTTGCGCGTCTATTGTTATCCACGCGGAATTGTGTGGATTTTTGTCGATTGAAAACGCCTCTGAACGGTTTTGAAATGAGATTTTCCATTTCCCATACCCATTTTCCGCTTCCGTGCGCACCGTCCGGTACATCAACATACATACGCACCTGCTGTAGCGTCCGAACGTCATTCATCGCAAACACTTGCATCGCGATAACGCATCACCGACGAACGGGACGGCCCTGTGGGACACAACGATCAATTTCCTCACGATTTAGGTGGGTCAACACAGTGAAGCCACAACACATAGTAGCGTTGAAGGGTGCCAAGCGATAATGTGTTTTATGCTGCACCCATCTGAATACGTTCCATCATCGTGTGATACGTTCAGGTGTATAGTGGCGTTGGTAATGCTAGCGAATAATGAGACGAATACAAAGAGAGGGGAATAATAAATGTTTAATCGTCTTGTCTGTGTTTTGTTCAACAGCAGTGGTTTAGACACAACCATCATTAACATTATTGGATATAAATAGACAAAAGCTTGCAAACTGTACTTCAAATTAATGTTTTAATACGAATTGATTTATAATCATAATATTTAATGATTTTATTAGCGTTATTGAGACATTTAAAAATGCATCAAAAATCATACTTGATAGCCACTTTTTCCAAATTCTTTTTCTTTCGATCAAAGTACTTGTTGTACCATGACCGAACATAGCATGGTCGAAGCTGTGGTGGGTGGAATTTCCATAAAAATAAGATAAATTATCTAATTTCACATTCGTCACTCACCATTCATTGCTTTTCAGATCGTCCTTTTCGCTTTTGTGTCCCATTCGTTGGTATCTACAATGAAAGTTGGGGTATGCCAGGATACGCATGTCAGCGCAAATAGGAGGATATGGAAAGGTGGACATTTAATACCATTCATGCCTCGTGCCCGCCAAAAGGTGGTGCGTCAGAGTCGTTTTGTGGAATTCATATTGCAGAAGGTTTAGAGAGCTTAGCGAAAGAAAAGGAAATGTACCCAGCTCTTTTCAGAATTTATTCAGCATTATGGCAACTTTGTGTAAATGTGCCACGGATGGAATTTTACCGCACCGCAGAACGATGCATCAGGGGATGGTAGCAAAATCCTTTTTTCTCGTTCAGGTACAAAGTGTTTGTGTTGGGAATGAGTGGTAGTGTTTTGTCCGCTTTCGCAAAGAATTCGCTTTCGAAGGATATACACCGATCTGCATATTTAGCAGGTATTGCGAATGAAGATGAAAGCATCTGCTCTATCTTGTGACATCTTCTGTTGAATGCATATGCGTCTAATCTACGAATAAATTTTGAAAAAGGTTATAGAAAAAAAAACCAGTGTACGTCGATTATTTTCATGCATAACACATATTTATTAAAAATATTAAATAATTATATTAAAATATTAAAAAAATATTAAAAATATTAGCATATTAAAAAAAACAGGAAAGAAAAATAGAAAGAAAAACGACACATATGTAAAACAATTTCGTTGGAAGATTCTTTCGAGATGTGTGTGGGTGCTAGTGTCGACGGAATGAATACAAGGCCATTATGCCGAAGAATCATCGTAAAAGTACACAAATGAAAGAGAAAATTGCACTTTGAATGACCACAAAAGTAGTGTATTTTGCTTTAGAAACTCTTTTGTTTAAGATGCTAACATTGTATTCAATTCCGAATGCACAGACAGTTTCATTTCTTCTAGATACGTCTTTTGTGGATCAAATATTCATATTCTGCTTTTTACTGTGGTATCTACGTTGTGTTGGTATATTTTGCAGTATTCATTACGTAGATGCACTGTAAGAACATTGAGTAAGCAGGAAGAAAAGATTCTTTCTTCTGTTTAAATGTTCTTAACAAGAACCGAGTGTCGTTGTTCTTGTATCTGGCATAGTTTTTGTAGAGTTTGTTATGGGATTGTTTGAGGGCTGTGCTATATTGGGGGATGTTTTGTACTATGGCACAATGATTGCTTTGAATAGTATCGTGTGTGGAAAGAGCTTCCATTACATATTCAGGAAAGTGGATGGATTTGTACTCATTTTTCATGATAAAATGTTGTTTTATTATGTTGAATGGCTTTGTAGATGGCTGTAGATTTAAGAAGATTTTTTTTCTGCGATACGAATGTTCAAAAATTTTGGTTGCTGCAGTTTACATTTTAATTTTTTTGCTTCTAATCATTATATACATATAATAATTATATAAGGTATACACAAAAATTCAATGAAAAAGTTGAGGAAATTATTAAAGAATGATTATTTTGTAAAAGGAAAAAATAGACCGAACTGTAGACCGAACAGGCACTAGTGGAATAATCCCAATTTGACCTATGTATTTTCAGTGTACTATGTGAGCCCTCTATTCAAAATCTAAACTCAGTAGGCGGATATCCATTGCCAAGATTGCTTTAGGAGCAGTAGCCATGATATTCAAGCGAATTGTAGTGGTTTAAATAAAATTGCAATATGTTAGACGGCAACAGTATTCAAATTTCAAAAAAAATTCGAAAACAATAAAGATACCTTAACATATCTCATGATACCACCACTTACGATACTATACAATGGTTGTGAAATAATAGTTAATGTTCTTTTTAGAAAAACAAACTATTACAACCATTCATACTGTGTAAGATTAGTCCATAATATGATTCTTGAATAGATGTTTCCTCGGACGTGGCACTGTGAACGGCAAGAACAAAGCCCATAGGGTCTTATGGACGCAAGTGGTCACATAACCGTTCATTACGATCGTTCATTATGCTACATATTTATAATATTGGTGCTCTCGTTTTTTCTTTATCTTTAGTTTTTCCTTTCTGTTTCTTTTAGCGAAATCTTCTTTAATTATATTTATGCTATTAATTAAAACAATTACTCTCACTGTAGTACAAAATGGATGTCAATGTTGATGAATTTTGCAAATAAACCACAATATTGGAATTTCTTTAAAATTAATTTAGAATTCCTTTCAGTTCAGTTGGTATGCTATTTTTTGTATATTATTGGATATTAAAAGTTTTTATTTGAGAAACCTGCACTCCCACATATGTTACGAATTAACCAACGCCTACGTTTTGTGACACTCTTGTTTGTATCCGTATGATATCGTTTGTTGCATTGTTTTCTCGTAACATTTTTTCGATTTCGTTTAAGCGTAACGAGAGTTTAACCTGAACTCAGTCATGCTCAACAGTATTTACGTTGGTTTTTCTGTAAAATTTGTTTGTTTTGTTAGTACGCGATTCTCGTGATGATTTACTTTAGCGTACTGCCCTAACGCATTAAATCTGCTTCATTCATCGAGCATCAGATCATGCTTGCATTCGATTCACACATTCATTCGACTATTCAGGGGAAATCTTTCCATTGTATTATGAACCAATCAACCACCCTTCACCTGCACACCGTATGCGATCTTTTGTTCGGTGAGGGTATTTATAATTGTAATGTCGTCTGTTGATTAGATGCCCTCATTGTATGAGGGATGTTTTATTGTATTTTGGATGATGTACCCATTGTGAATGTGATTGTTTCCTGGTAACAGGTTGGGCATTTTATTTCACAGGGGTCATCTTAACAGGTGTGTGTATGAATATTTAGCCGCTTTTTACATGATCTACGTGTTAAGAGGACGTTGGGTTGAAGTAACTGAAGTAATAATGAAGAAATTTTACTTTAAATTTGAAATTCCTAACCTATTCTTTCCATCTAGCCTCACAGATCTTTACTATAGTTAGTTAGGAAAGGTTATTGGCTGACATGTAATCATAGCAATTTTCTAAATATTTTAAATATAGGCACCAAAGGTAGATTTTGTCTTAGAAAGAATATAAACGATTTAATATTTACGAGGTTAATGACGTTTCTTTTATAATTTTCTACCATCGCGGTATTTTATTTTGATGTTTGAATATAAAAGAGAGCTATAAGAAAAAATCTTCAATAATTACAAATTCTTCAGCAACACAGCTCGACTGCAAAAAGTTTTCGGTTCAAAAGAAATCAGTCATCAAACGTGACGAATTCGAATATAAATTTATGGAATGAATAAACCAGAATAACAGCCCACACACAGAGGCATGAGTCGGTCGTATAAAAATCAAAGAGTCTACCCAAGACCGACGTGCATAATTTCTTGTTTTATTACTACCACCGTGTTGATTTACAACAGTATCTAAACTCGAGCCGCTGTTACTAGTTTGACGCTGTTAAACAGACAGGCAACCCGAATAGATCTTTTATGACGAAATTAGCCGACTCATCACTCACTATTGAAGGTGTGTCAGATGGGTCATTAATCGGTGCGGATGTTATCTGAAGTTAGGAGAAGATGTGCAAGATAATGCTTAAGAAAATGCTTCATCGATAACTGTCCTAGTGAGCGAAGCTAAAGCCCCGCACGGAATGCTGGAGGACATCCACGACATCTGAATAACATATCATGGAGGACATCTGAGTAACAAAAATGGATGTCTCAAGTTGTAGGAGTGCACATTTAGGGTACCGCATGCAGTGCATTGAAACAAAGCTTACTACGAAGAACTCACCATGCTTCCGGCAGGCAGATGTTCATTGGTCTGAATCAGTTGTCTATGACAGGTGTGCAAAATCTGTGAAATAAGTTCCTTTGGTTCCCCGTGGAGGCAACGTTTTACGACCGTGGTCAAAAGTCAAAACATTAGTTCGGACGGCCAAATTCTGCCTGCCAAGAGAAAAGGTATTCTTCATTCGTAAAAGTACTTGAAAAAATCATCCTCACTGTTGTATGTATCTAAATGAACGAATGTTACCTGAAAAGAATCGTTCGTACTAAAGTGTGCTTATTGTCAGCTGAAAAGATGTTTTCAAAGATGATGAGCGTTTGCAGACGACTCTATATGAAATATAGAGTGGTTGAGCAATTTTTGTATACAATTAACCATCCGTGATAGTTTGACGACGTTCAAATTTGGATAAGTCTTATTTGTGTAGTGAAAATCGCAACTTTTTACGATATCTTCAGGACCAACATTATAGAATATCTTCGTTACCAAATTGAACAATTCCTCAACTCAATCATCAGTTGAGATATAACCATTCTCTATCCCCAATCTTTAGCATGAGTCACCGAGATTGAAGTGATTGTTTTCCATTCTTCTGTAGCCGGCCTTTTCTCTCATTTACGAGAGGTGTAAAAAAAAAGTTGTTTGGTGCTGCGCTCCCCCATTTTTGCTTGATGCCAACACATCTTGATTTATCATCTTGACTCAAGGCGTAGTCGGTGTGTGTGTATATTTTTTCTATCCTTGATCTGGAGAAGTGCACCCTGTCAGTCGTTCGTCGACCACACCGTGTACTGTAAACCGTTTTTATATCGATCATTTCAATCATTCCGAATGTTACACGCTTCGTTTTCCATTTCGAAACCGACAAGCACACACCGAATAGCCCTTTGAATACTTGGGCCTCACGGCGAAAACTATTTATGACAGCTTTTGTTCCTGCTCGCGACTCTCGAACCCTCGGGTGTTTAGGAAGGTGGCGAGTAAAGGAAAGGTGCAAATTAAGCAAGCTGCCCAAAGCGGGAATCGGCGATCGAGTGGCAGAGAGTGTCCAACATAAGAGGGAACCATCGTAAATGCGTTCTACCACAAGCGCAACTAACGATCTTCACTCGAAGCCGGTCACAAATGGCCTCGGGCGTTCATCTTCCGTGGTCGATATAGATGGTAATAATAATCCTCCGGCAACACGATTCGACACCTTGACGGTACCGTCGCCGACGCGCACAACACTGCCAGACATTCTGGCACCAGATCATTCTCCAGTCGGTTCGGTATGCTCTCGGTATGCCCTCGTGCTACCTAAAGGTATTTCTCGCCAGACCCACTGGAACCATCATTAGGCGGTTGGGACTGGCTCACCCGGGGGAAGGGAACGTGGTACGACACGGAGGTAAGAAACACGTGGGTCTTAACTTCAGCCAGCGAGCCAGAACAGAGACGCTTGACGAGGAAAACAAAACGCACCTTTTCAGCCCGCTGCATTGTTTGGCGGCCATTGGACAGACAGGAATAAAAGGAAACAGAGAAAGAATAGAATGGGGTCCGTCATGAAAGGACGCTGGCAGGATGGATGATAATAAAACTGTTTTTCTTTGCTTCCTCCTGCCAACCCGCCAACCGACACGACGAATCGTCCGGACGTTGTGCCATTGCGGCAGGGAGTCCTAATAAGAGTAAACATTATGGCTCGAACGAACATTCCTACGGTGGTTGGGAATTGTGCAGGGACTTCTACGGTGTGAAGCGTAGGAGAGAGCGAAGGAACGTGTCACAGGCGGTATTTCGAGCTGACTGGAAGATTTATGACCCCTGCGTGCCGACCTGAACGACGCATGCAGCCCCGGTCGCGATTGTGAGGCCGAAATGCGCTGTCAACTTCTTTGCTTGCAGAGGCCATATTGGCGATGCTTGTGTGCCATTGACTTTCTAGTTGAAGACACCGGAACGTTACCGAACACCCTTAAAAAGAATGTGCTCGCGCTTGTGAAAGATCCTAAATGAAGTTAAACAACGTTTACCACACCGTCTGTCGCAGTCGAAACGTTCTGTTTCGATCGATAAAATGGCATCAGGTTGACCTGTGACCGGGATTAGAGCCGCAGTGTTGTATGAGAACCGGCGTGCTATTTTTTCTGCTACAAAGCACGAAACATCGAATCATTTATCATCACGTGAAAAATCTTGTTCCATTTTTTCATCTCACGTTTTGTTTTTGGAGTTTCTCGCACGTTTCGGATGTTTGGATATATTTCTGTAGAACTGCTGTACGTTATTGATGCATTCAACATTCGGCGAGAAGTAAATAGAAAAAGCGAAAATGTTTTCACTGGTATGTCTAAGTGCCGCACAACCTTCATCACCACAGACATGCACTCAGCCTACACCTGTGAAGAATATCAGTTCGATAATTTGTACATGTGTCTTCATGTGGATGGCTTCGTTCGTGCGATAGGTACGGCACAAAGGGAGAGTGCTATGAAACAAATTGATGTTATGTTGACCATTATTTTCCGCTTGTTTAAATGTGTCGTGTACACGAGTCGGCTAAACTCGCGGATAACTTTCCTTTTTTTTTCTAATGAATAAAGTGGGAATGTTTAATTTATTCTTTTGATCATTCAATTTGATTATGCTGCAGAAGAGTTGCTGACGCTTGGCAGCTGCTGCATA
>JXWZ01001486.1:0-18221 GCA_000956215.1 Anopheles farauti No. 4 | reverse complement strand
GTAGGAACTTGCCGTAGCCATCTCGGCAAAGGTTTTGATGTAATGAATTTTTCTCGGCTCCATCGCGACGGCTACGACAACTTCCTAGCAGGCGGGAAACGTTCGCTTTATTCGTACGTTGAACCCCTTGCGCTCATCGCATCGCGCACAAGTTGTGTACAAGCGACTTTCCGTACAACTTGCAGGCATATATCTATCTTTTACCGGAAAAAGAGGACATATTTTTTTGGCACGAAGTTAGAAATATCCACGGAATTTTCGTTCAAAATAGTAGTTTCAGTTTTTTTTTCCTCGCTTGCGCTTCTTAAAGTATTCAAAACGTTGGAAATGACTCGTCCGCATGTCTTCGCCGCCGTTCATCCTCCCCACGATGGGCAACATTTATGATCGTTGTAACGCAATAGAAGAGTGAATGGTGGCAGTGCGAGTCGCTAAACGGCGCGCTAGACGGTAGGCGGGGAAGGGATTTCTGGTGGCGATTCGCAATCGTTTCATTGTTCCTTCGCCATTCGATACAAAGATACCGAACCGAGCCACTCAACCATCCGCCGTCCATCTAACAACCATCTTATTCAAGCCATCCGAGGGTAGAGCGCCCACCACTTCATCCACCTGTCAGTGCGAGCTTAGCAGCTCGCCTACTGTGCCTTCCGCGCAGCTGAAAAGCAGCCAGCGTCTCCTTCAACCGTGGAAATGTATTTCGCGTCAGCCATTCGAGTGTGCGCGTGTGTTTGTCTGTGTGGTGGAGGAATTTTCCGGGCGCGCTGCAGAGCGGAGCACCACCCCCGTTCGATTCGACTGAACGGGTGGGCTGGATTTTAACACAATACAACCTACCCCGAACGGTGCGGTCGGTTTAAGCTCAGACGCCGTCGAAAGCTCCTTCCGAACGGATCGTGTGTTGTGCGTTGTTGCCCGAGAGGTGCATTTGTGCTTCCAGTTCCAGTGTTTGTGTGCAGCGAAGTGAATTTTCCGCGAAAATCAGAGGCTCGAACGAGCTCTCGTATGTGAACGTCAGTCAGCAGGTGGTTGCGAAAACGAAAAAAAAAAAAAAAATACGTCGCATAAATTGTGGTATGTGCATAATAATTGTGACCGTATTTTGCGTAATACATTGCGCCAAAGTTCGCCACCAGCGGTTTCAAGTTGTTGTGTAAATAAGGAATTTTGCATACATGACTAGTGCACACGCGAAGTTGTTAAGTTGAAATAAAGAAAAAAATCTCGTTTATAGTGAAATAAGAAAATAAAGCATACAGATTGAAAATAAAAGCTCGCACTGGCTTTGCATATCCACCAGTGCCACCAACACCACCAGGTGGAAAGTGATCGGTGAGCAGTGAAATTTTACGATCCCGACGAAGAAAGTGAAGCGCTTCGGCCACCGTTAGCGGCTAGTGTTTTTCGGTGGATAGATTAAAAATTCGTTTTCGGATTTTGTTTTGTTTTTTTTTTTCGGAAGACGCATTTGAAGATGCGCTGGAGTGTAGAAATTGCTGCATTAACAAATAATTAATAAAAAAAAAAAAGTAAACAACCGTCCGGAATCGATCCGCGAGCAGTAGAAAGGTGCGGCTGCGAGTGCAAAAGGATACTGCGTTTGTGGGTGAAAACGAAGGTGGAAAATAAAACCCACCAACACCGGATTGAAAGTGTACGAAAGGAGGATTATAACACTATTGGCCAAATTCGACACGCACAGTACAGGTACAACAATTTCTCCTGTCCATTTCGGTCCGTGGCGTAAGTGATTTATGTGACAGTTGTGAGTCTGCGATGTTTTTTTTTTTGGGGGTATTTTTGATATAAGATTGTTGTAAAATTAATAACCCGAAACGGGTTGTCGCTGTTGCGTTGTAATGTCTTGCAATCATCGGTTCCGATTATAAGCTTCGTTATCGTGAGCAGCATTAAATTCCATTTTAAAATATCATTTACGATCATTAGGAAGATCATTTCGATGTTGTTGGAATACATGAAAATGGAGAGCAGCTTTCAAGTTGATTGCTGATATGTTCGCCGCAGATTGCGATGAGCTTCCGGCTCCCGTCGATAGATGGCGCTCCCATCAATCTAGGATGCTGTGTTGCATTTTGCCAACGTTTAGCGTTGATTTCTGTGAAACATATTTGCCTCTATTCTCTGAATTCGTTCCATATGACAAAGGTTTATAATCCGGAAATTTAGATCAACAATCCGCAACAATATTTATGGCGAATTTTTTGTAAATTTGTGCAAATTCATATGTTAAATTTAATTTAATTTAATTTCAAAACACGTCACAGTTCTAAGCGTAAAAGATGGGGCAAAACTGAAATCAGTTCGTCATTGAAAGTTAATCGTTCCTTGTTTTGGAACTAAGGTTATATCTTGCGAGTAAAATCCAGCAAAACTTTAAACTTTACACATTATTAAGCATTAAATTTGTACAATTTAATAGTAAAAATTATGGTAAAAAATAACACATATGAAGATTAATGTTCAATTCTGCTACGTAACACCTTAGATGCAGCGTTAAAACATTGTGCATTATTGTCGAGTATCGCTCCTCTTCCTGAACAGCTTAAACTCGATTCCTGTTAGCAAATCGTAGCAATTTTGGACTTAATTTCTAGGGCAGTAGGAAGACCCTTCCCAAGCGCGTACAATCACATCGATAAACGGCGGCAAATTTCATGCTCCCGTACACAGCCTCACCGTTTATTTTCTTATTTTTTGTTGTTGTTTCGTCGTCGGCTCGCAGACAATCTGTCTAAGCGTGCCGGGAAGAGGGATGACACCGATTCCCTGCGTGTTCCGCAAAGTTTTTTTTTCCCTTTTCCCCGAATGGTGGCAACGCAGGCAAACGATGGTTACAGGACGCTACCGGTGCTACAATTTTGTGCACTGCGCGCACTACTACGCACCACAACTATTACGAAGCGTGTCTAATAGTGTTAACCGCTAGCTGGTTTACCCTCCGGTGTGACGGTAGTGTGGAAGCGCCGCTCTGTTGGAAGAAAAGCTTAAGTACGCATCCACTAATGACGGTTGTTTTTTGGAGCGATTAGCACGAATGGGATCCCCAGGGAACGGAGACCCATCCATAAATGGAGTGTGACAAAATGGACCTCAGGTGCCCCCGAGTTGGGTAATCGAATTTGGGGATTTCTTTACCCATTTGCCTCCTGTGTGTGTACTTTTTTCGCTGTAATGCGCGCGAAAGTGGAAGCAACTTGTCGGGGATCTTCGCATCGACGTCACGCCTGGCCAAACACCGTGCGCGCGGGTGTGCTCTGATGGCGCAAACTGTACGTTCAAGACGCTCCAATAAAACATGGCGGCCCAAAATAAAAAGAAAAAAGCCCGCTCAGATTCACTCTCAATGGTGATTGTGACTTTCCTGGCGTAAGGTGGACACGGACGGGATGCGTACGGGCGCCGCCTCTCCGCAGCACACACACACCGGGCCAAGTTTGCCAAACATTTCGACCGACCGACCGTGCCCGCCGTTCGACTTCTTTCTTTCTGGCTCGCTCCGATGTGGGTTAGCAAAACGCAAAACTCACCGGGCGTGAAGGAAGAGAAAGAAACGGAATATCCAACGAAAACGAATATTGCACCAGCCCACCAGTATTGGGGTCTCGTAAGGCCCCCCCCCCTCCCCCTCCCCCTTTTTGGTGGGTGTCCCGAGCACCATACGTGTGCGGACCAGACGCCCCGGCACGCGCACGACGCGAATCCTTCGAGCGTGACACCGTTTGGCACCCTGACGAGGGGATGTATGAAAAATGGAAACCTCGCTCGATCCACGTTGCATCCACACACGGCAGTGGCATTGCATCGATCTTGCCGCCGCACGATAGCTGTCAAAATAGGCAGCTGAAACTGAAAGGCCGCCCTTTTGTGTTGCGACAACTTCGGACCATCACCACCGGCACAGCAGCGAAACGGAAATCGTTGTATGAATTAGCATGCCGGGCATCGATGGGTATGGATAGAGAAAAAAAAAGTTTCCAAACTCCAGAAGCTTCCGCAAGGCACGAATGACGAAGCAGTGTCATAAGAGCTTTGCATTTTTGTCGGTACAGTCCGTTCGGCAATCCAACCCATTGATGGAGATGAAAAGATAATATATTGTAAAGGGTAAATAGATCCAACGTTCTAGACACTAAAATGTAGCTGTTGTTGTACATATTTAGTTTGAACATAAAAGATCTCCCCTTAAAAACTCGCTCATTTTGCAAATTGAAAAAGAGATGAATGCTTTGATGTTCGATGGAGATTTCTTTTTTAAATCAGCCAAATCGTCTTCAACTGTTGAAGGAAGGAATCTTTTTGTTCGAATCCATAGAGACACATTTTTCATTCCTCAAACAGTGTGGCAATCCAAGCAAACGTTGGACTTCGGAAGCACTAAACACTTTGAAGGATAGAAGAAGCTTACAAACGACTCTCGATGGGAAATTTGTGACGTATTGTAATAATTGTGAAAATTGTATCGAAAATTGTGGTTTTGTACTGAAATTTAGCCAACTTAAACTCCCTTATAAATCTTTAGTATCATGTTTATCGCTCCGAATTTCATCACCATCTGACATGCACTTCAACAGCTCCCGTTGCATTCTTCTGTAAAAATACGAAGAAGCAGATATCGGTACGAGAAAAACACACTGAATGCGGCATTTAAACCAATGTCTTACTATCTTAAACACCACAATACGCGCGCGAAAACGAAAAAAAAACGCTCATCCAAGCCCTACGGCAGAGCAAACTCGGAAGCATGCTTCAGTGCGTACGGCCGGGTTTCCAGTTTCCCGCGTACATAAATCCGCTTGTCTCGTCGGGTGCCGTTCGCGGAACTATGCACCTTAAATCATTTGAACGTCCAACACCTGAAGGCAGCAGCAGGCGCACGGGGGTTCGTCGCTTGTTTCCGAGGTTCGGTAATGATTTGGGGGAGGGCGCCCACTATCTTACGTAAGCGTTCCCAATTTCCTAACTCCCCTCCGCTGCTCGAATTCGTCAACAATGGATGATGCCGAGCGCAGAACGAGGGAAAACTCACTTTCGGCAGCTGCTGCTGCTGCTGTTGACCTTGGTCCGAGCAGAATCCGCCTGAAGAGGTCTCCGCACACAGTGTCATTGCTTCTCCCGCCGAGTCCGACTTCATCCGGCGGCGGGTGGCTTTGTTGGTGGTCATAGCAACGGCGAGACAAATTATGCACGTTTCGGTCGTTCGGGAGCAGCTGTACAGTGGGGTAGTCGATTCGTTGCACCCATTTGGTTGGACACGGAGCGTGAATAATGCGCGGAACTGACAGGCTTGTAACGTTGTTGGAACGAATTTTCGGTGTGGTCCAGTCAATGAAACTGACCCGGCATACCTTCTTTCTCGAATTTGGCAGAAAAGTTGGAACAGCGAAAGTGAAACTGGAAAGGAAAAATGACCTTCTGTCCGGTTTGCTGACTCTGACTGCGTATGACGATGCCGGATCCAACCGAAGCCAGGAAGATGGTCCCGACGATACGACAAATAGGCGGAATGATTCCCGTCGCTTACTTGCTCCTAGTGCTCAGCTGCATTCTGGCACCGGTGCTGGCACAGCGAGATACGATATGTCCTCCGCAGGATATCATCCTACCCTGTCGGTGTTCGCAGCGCGGTAGTGAAATACAGATATGGTAAGAATCTTCTGCTACCTTTCTTTTGCTGAAGAAAGTAACCTAACCACGCAGTCCTCCACTCCCAACCGCAGGTGTTCGCACAGCGATCTGCCGCGTGTTTTGATGGGCCTGAAGGCGGTATCGAAGTCCATCATCCGACCGATCGACGAGCTCATTCTGGAGAACAACTTCTTGCCCTCGCTGCCGGGACGCATGTTTGCACCGCTCAACATTCTTCGACTGATGCTGCGACACAACGGGCTGGAGCGGCTATCGAACGGTTGGCTGAACGATCTCGACAAAAGCCTGGTGGAGATCTTCATCGTGGAGCGCAATCTGCGCAGCATCCCTGGTGATAGTTTGACCGGCATGCGCAAACTGGAAGCGGTCACTATCCAAAGCGAGAACCTGAAGCGGCTGCCCGATTTCTCCGGCCTTCCGAAGCTGCGGTACATCAACGTGCAGAGCGGTTCGCTGATCGAGTTGGCCCCGCAGTACTTCCGGGAGCTGCAAAGCCTGGAGACGGTGCACGTGACGGGCAGCGGAAGTTTGAACCGTCTCGAGGCGGGACTGTTCAACGATCTGCCCAAGCTGAACCTGATCAATCTGTCCGAGAATGGGATAAGCTGGGTGCATCTGCGCACTTTCGTTGGATTGCCGTCGCTGAAAACGCTTCAACTAACGGGCAATAAGATTACGGATGCCGGCATGATCGGACGCGCGGTGAAGGACATCCACAATCTGCAGGTGTTGCGCATGGATCGTAACATGATCTCGAAGCTGAACGAAGGCAGCTTCGTCGATTTGCCCTCGCTGAAGGAACTGTATCTGAACGACAATGGCATCACGGAGATATTCCATGGTGCGTTCCACCGGACGCCTAGCCTGAAGCTGGTCCACCTGGAGAACAACTACCTGCGCCGGGTGCATCCCGAATCGTTCCTGCAGGCATCGGGCAGCGGTGTCGAGATGATGCACCTCCAGCAGAACGAGATCGGGCGTGTGGAGGAGTTGCGTTCGCTGCTCGATGCCCTGCCGATGTTACGCTTTCTCGATCTGAGCTACAACAAACTCGAAGCGATCCCGTTCGGTGCACTGCGCGGGCATGGTACGCTGGAGCAGCTGTATCTGAACCAGAACCGCATTCGCATGATCGAACGTGACGCGTTTATGGCGATGCCGGGTTTGCGGGAACTGCGCCTGCAAAACAACTCCCTGCACGATCAGCTGCCGATGCCGTTCTGGAATCTGCCCGGACTGAAGGGTATCGACATCTCGTACAACAACTTCCGCCGGATGGATCCGAACCTGCTGGTCGGTGTGCCGTCGCTGCGCCGGCTGGACATCAGCGGCAATACGCTGTCCGTGATCGATGCAGCCGCGTTCAGTCACACGCCGATGCTGGAAACGGTCAACATATCGTCCAACGAGCTAACCGTGCTCCATTCGGCCACGTTCCGCGATCTGAACCACATGTTCGAGCTCGATGCGGGCAACAACAAGCTGCAGGAGTTCATCCCCGGGCTGCCGGTGGCGGTGGAGCGGATAAATCTGCACGGTAACAAGATAACGCAGCTGCCACCGCCAACCACGGCGAGCCAGCTGTGGGATTTGCCCAACTTGCGCATGCTGGACATCAGCGACAATCAACTGACGCGTCTACCGAGGGCAGTTTTCAAGCCAACGCCGCAGCTCCGTGTCCTGAGTCTGGCTCGCAATCAGCTGCAGTCCGTCGACGATGGGAGCCTCTCGGGGTTGGCACGGTTGGAGATACTGAACCTGCAGGACAACCGAGTGCTGGCGCTGCACGAACGATGTTTCAGTCCGCTGGAGAACTTGCGAGAGCTCAACCTGCAAGGTAACCGAGTCGAGGTGTTGGTGGACAATCTGCTCGACAATAACGCACTGCTCGAGCAGTTTGATGCGTCGCGCAACAGCATCGTGGAAATCTCTGCCAAAGCGTTCCGCAATAGTCGCTCGCTACAGACGCTCGACCTTTCGTCGAATCAGTTGCGCGAGCTGCCGGAGTCCCTGTCCGGGCTGGCGGAGCTCCGGGAGCTGGATGTGAGCTTTAACCAGCTGACGGAACTGTCACCGAGCGTGCTCGTATCGTGGCGCAATCTGGAGGAGCTGAAAGTGTCCAACAACAAGGTGAACCAGCTGCACCAGGGTTCGCTGCGGAACCTGCCGTTGCTGCAGTATCTGGATCTTTCGAGCAACGAGCTAACGCTGCTGGAGCACGGTTCGCTGAGGAACTTGCCCGAGCTGCAGGAGCTCGTGCTGGCGGATAATAAACTGTCCGAGTTGAAGGATCGCGTGTTTGAGGATCTGCCCAGTTTGCAGGTAGCTTCGCTCGCTCTTGTTGTTCTTCCGCTTGAAATGGTGTTTTCACCAAATTCTTTCACTTTCCCTTCTTTGCAGGCCGTGCATCTCCAGCAGAACAGTTTGCGCTATATCTCACCGTACAGTTTCTATCGCTCGCCGTCGATAGTGTATCTCAATCTGTCGGCGAACCAGTTCCGCAGCCTCGACAGCGTTGGGCTGCGAAGCGTTCGCAATCTGGAAGTGTTGGACCTGACGGGCAACGGCATCCGCAAGATAACGCCGAGTCCGCTGCGCGGGCTGGACTGGCTGGTGGAGCTCAAGCTGGACAACAATCAAATCTGCGGCATCCAGGGGGAACCGTTCGCGACGATGCCACGGTTGCGGGTGCTCAGCATGCGCAACAATCAGATGTCCCGTGTGCCGGAGCCCATCTTCCGGAGTTTGCGCACCAACATCGCCATACTGGATGTGGACGGTAGGGGAAAGGGGAAGAATGGGGGGGCGAGGGGGAATGTGACGAAGAAGCTTGTGGCATTTAGTAAATGGGACATTTTGTTTTTGCTGTTCCATTTTTAACAGGTAATCCTCTGGACTGTAGTTGTGACATGCTTTGGTATATGGCTTGGTTGCAGGAGAGCCGAAGTCTTTATCCTGGTCCCCGTTGCCGGGATGGTAAAATGTTGCTGGATATGCGTTTGTCCCGTACCGACTGTCAGTCGGGAGCCCGAACCGCTCCCGGACATCATCCCGGCGAGCAGCATCCGCTGACGAACGATCATGGCGATGTGTTTGTCCGAGCGCTCGATTACGATGAGTGCGGTGGGTCAGAGAATTACGAGGTTCCACCGGGACCGACGCCACCGTTCCACCCCGGATCACCGGGAGATAGCGACTACTTCTACGACCAGTACGTTGACTATCC
Organism: Anopheles farauti No. 4; assembly: GCA_000956215.1. NCBI lineage: Eukaryota > Metazoa > Arthropoda > Insecta > Diptera > Culicidae > Anopheles > Anopheles farauti No. 4. The sequence goes on along the minus strand of JXWZ01001486.1, from coordinate 9,328 downwards.
GAACGCACTGAACGATAGCCGTTTGGCGAACGGGCAACGGTACAACGCGACACCGTTCGCTGAGGATCCGGAGGGGAAGCGAAACTTCAGCACTAACTTTGTCGATTTCAACAACAACAAGTTCAACCAGTTCCAGCGTCCACCATCACCGCCACCGGGCGCCGTACCAGATTCCGGGTCACCGTTTACCTTCTTCGGGCTGCCCATACCGAGCCTAAACATTGGCAAAATGTTCGGTGGAGCTGGTCGGAACGCGAACAACCGTGCCTCCGGTGGAACCCGTGCGAAGGGACGCGTACAGGTGTACAAGCAGGGCGAACCGGCGCAGAGTATCATCTATCGCAACGACGGTGGAAAGACGGAAACGGCGGTAACGGTCAAAACTCCGACCGATCCGTTGGACAAAAATGCCGGCGCTACCAACGAGAACAATCTTTTCTACCGGCCGTACTTCCAGACATCTTACAACAGACAACAACAACAACCAGCACCACAACCACCGGTGGACGTCCAAAAAGGTGGCTTCACGCCGATGCTGCCGGGTGCAGTCGGTGGATTCACACCGATCACGGATCCAACGTTGAAGGTGATCAATCAAAACTACACTCACGAGCCGCCCGGAAAGTGGCCGACGGAGTTTAACGAACGTGTACCGCTCGTTACCGAACCGACGCGCTACCTGCAGCAGAACAAGTTCGAAGCGACGATCAAACCGTCGCATAACAGTGCACCATACTTTGTGGACGGAATCACGCATCACATCCCGGAGAGACAGGAGCTTCCGGGTGCTCCACACCGGGCGGAAGTGGTGATCGATAAGGTTGCAGGAGTACCAGGCAATGCCACTGGAGGGGCGGTTGCTTCCCACTCCGAGCTGGAGGATGAAGATGAAGATGGCGAATCCATTGGCGATGAGGAGGAAGATCTCGGTGATGAGGAAGATATCGATGGAGTGAAAAATGAATCCGCGGATACGAACACATCGCATCACGAGAATGATCTTACCACCCGGCTTTCGATTGAACTTGCCACACCCACGGTCGGATCGACGGTGGTGAGCGGTGGCTTCAACAAAGCGTACACCACTCCCAATCCAATCATCCGCGACCTTGCCCGGACGCCTACCCGCGGAGGAGAGTTCTACGACAGTTCCGGCAACAACACACCATCCTCACTGTCGGCACTCATCGCTCCCGGATCATCCACCCAAAACAGACCACCGCCGGGAAAATCCACCATCGAAAAGGTGCCCGCACCGGTGTCATCCACCGTAACGCCGTACTTCCCCAACACAACGCCCGGACCATCGTCGCATCGCGTCGTCGTACCGAAGATCGAAACGGACGCCGGTGAGCGTCATTTCGGTTCGCCCAACATTATCGACCTGTCGCCCTCGAGCCACCATCACGCGAACAACCCGGACAGTGTGAACGAGATCCGTAAGCGGGAGGATATGGATTGGTACTTTGCCAACTATAACCACACGCAGCACTACGATTTCGACGAGCTCGAGATCAATAGCTACCGTAGTGCGGGAACGGCGGGTATGGTCGCCGGCAGTTACAGTGCCAGTGCCGTGCTCGTCTCACTCATGGCCATTCGCGCGGTACGAACGTGGTACGATTCGTGGTGTGAATAGAAGGGTTTTTAGTAACGTTTAAGGGTACAGGAAAGGAAACGCTGGGATCATAGATTTCACCGGTAGCTAGGCTCCACCAAAGCGATCAAAGTAAACGATGCTAAACGGGCAACATTTCGGGTGGGGGAACTTTTTAAAACATCAACTTGTTTGGGAGGGAAATCGCTTCTCGTTCGTTGTTTCTTAGTTTTTAACAGTAGCATCTACATGGATCGGTATTGAGGACAGTATTCTGCACCGCGGTGGCGAGAATTGGGCAGGTACATGCCACCACTGTAAAGTGTTATAAAGTGCGGCACAATTTGTTAAAGTATTGCATACATGGATAGTAACCGTCGATATTCGGATAGATATAGAGCAAATACCTTTAAATAAATGAACAAACTACTATTAGAAAAATCGTGTTCGTTAAAAAAGACGAAACTTCAGGTTGTAACGCTTTTTTGAAAGTTATGTCAGTACGTATGAAGTAGAGACTTCGTAAGTATATGATATGGAAGACTTCGCAACACTGCGTTGTAATAATTTAGTAAGGTTTTCCAATCGTGGTATGCGTAAACGCTCGTAGTCGCTCGTAACCTTGATTCCAATTGAAGTACCGGCACCTTTTCGGATGGAAATTAATCTTTCACTGGTTTTTTTTAACCATTCGAAACACTCACTGTGTGTATTCTGACCAAGCTAACGTTCAACTGCCGCATTAATCCTTTATTTCACTCCTTTTGCTTGATAATCGCCCGATCCTTCAAGCTTACCACCCAGCCCGGATTGAGGCCGTAGAAAATCTGCCGCGGATCTTTCGCCTCCACCAGCATCGCGTAGTCTGGATCGTCCTCGATTTTCGGCAGCGTATAGCCATACTTTTGCGCCAGAACCAACCGCTCTTGGCTGATTCGATCTGGGTCCGCCAAATAGCCTCGGTTGCGCGCGTCCGTGTAGTACTCGACGGCGTCCTGTGGTGGTAGCATGCGCCTCGGAATGGGAACACCCTTCTCGAACCACTTTTTTGGGTTTACCACCGCGTATAGGCTGTGCGGGTCGTAGTAGGCGGTACGAATGACACCTCCGTTGCGCTCGATCGCGGCAATGACTGATTCGGGTGCGTGCTGCACCTCGATGTTAATTTTCGCACGGAAATCATCCGCCCCAACGTCTGTGAGCTGTACGCCGTGGTGCAGCCGGTCGGGTCGGATCTCAAACAGGCCCGTGTTGCAGATGGTGGTAAGATCGATGGGTGCCCGAGCGTCGAGTCGATCCGTATCGATCAGTTTCTGTAGCTGGTGCAGGCTGATCGGTGGGTATTCGCGCTTCAGATGGTGTCCTTTGTAGTACGGTTCGTAACTGAAACGCATATAGAATGGTGTGTTGCCGGTTTCGTAACCAAGACGCATGTAGTTTTGTCGTTGACCGGATCCTTTATTACCCGCACCATGCTTATCACCACCGTGTTGACCACGGCCACGCTTTACCTGTAATAAACGGATTTCGATAATCGGAAGAATCGATTGTTTTGGTTATGTAAATGCACCGGCCGGACAAGCGGGTTTCGAGCGGATGTAAAATACTCACGTTTTGCTTGGACTGTGGATTGTCGCGAATGTTTCCGATCGTGACGCGCGGTAGTGTCCGTAGCATTTGCAATGCCTTTTCTGTAGTGTGTTTTACGGACATTTTTGCTTAATTCACGCAGAAAACTATACGAAACAAGATTTAATAACACGAGATGTTGTTGTGTTGTGACAGCGTGATGTTTGACAGATTCAAAAGGGATGACCGCAAACTAATAGATTACATCGTGGATAATTTATTGCAAAACTTGGCTAAGTAGTGAACGAAAATGGGTTTAAATATTAAAATAAGCAAACTTAAACGAAAAAATAAAGTTAAGAGCAATTTTTACCGGGTAGAAAAAATAAATTATGCAAACAAACGTATGCACCACCCTGTGTGAAGCAGTATGCAAGCTGTCAAGAAAGGCACAGCTGGTTGGTCCCGTCAAAAGCCTCGAACATTTTTCATAACAATAACAAAACATCATGAAAGCTCGTTCGTGCAAGAAAAAAAAAAGGTTTCTGCTAGATAAAAATCTATTTTAAGTGATTCATTCGCCTCATCGGTGGCGCGGTATGCGAAAGTTTATTAAATAGTTGTTAATATGAGCTTCTAAGTCTAGTCCATAACGTACCGAAGAAACCTCACTGAAGAAGGCTCACCACCATGGCCACTGCGGAGCTACTGTCCATCTACAGTGACCTGAATGAGGAGAGCAAACTGTCGATACAATACCCGGAAGGTTACGACCCATCTTGCGGCGTGAAGCTGCGTGTACTAGGGGAAACCCACATTCTTCTCGACGCGAACGGCGTACTGCTGCAAGGAGTATACCGAGCCACTGACAAAACGATTGAATTTCGGTGCCTCGATCGGGACGTTGCGGATTTCGATACTGAAGGCAATTGGATCTTCTGCATCAAAAGCGACAATGGCACGGTGCACCGTAGTCGGAATGGAACGCTGGAAGAGTGGACTCATCTGTTTACCGACCGGGAGGGGTTCGTACGGGTGTGCTGCAACAACAACGGCATCCTTCTGCTGGCCAGTGACGGGAGATTGTTCGTTCAGGGTGATTTCGGAACGGTGTTCAACTGTGACCAACTGACAGAGGTGCACGAAGTGAAGCAGGACTGTGTGCAACAGCTGGCAGCAGGCATTGATTTTGCCATCGTTTCGCTGCAGAAGCGCACCAAAGTGTTCAGTGCGATCAAGAAGGACGTGTTGTTCGATCAGAGTGCGTTGGACGAGAAGAATTTTGCCGTTTACGGTGATTGGCGCAATATATTCGAGCATTTCAACATACATCCCTACCGTATGCGCGAATCGTACGAAGTTTCCGCGACACTGGACGAGCTGTCCGTCTATGGTCAACTGCTACATCAGACCGTTGTCGCTAGCTTCGGCAAGGTGAACAAAGGTAAGCATAATAAGAAAGGAAAAAGGGAGCAAAAGCAGGAGGAATTGTGGAAACTGCACTACTACTTCTGCGGTTTGCTAGTCTCAGTCGAATCAGCAGCTCCCTGGTCGGTGGTCGTTTTCAGTTTGGCCAACTGTTCCCGCTGCTGCTTGTAAAAGTATTCCTCCTCGTGGGCCGCTTCCATTTTGCCGAACGATCCACCAGCTTCTCGAATTGCGCCACCGCCACCACCACCCTTACCCGCACCGCTTCCCATCTCACCGACTTGGCTCATTTTCGCTAATCTGCAAATTACACACAAACAGAAAGGTAGGAGTCGCTGCAGATAGCATGCCGGGTTCTTACGTAACGTGCCGCGGCGGACGATCTCTCGCTCTCCTACCACGGCATTTTATCCGATAAAGCACTGTGTAGGCTTACCTCAAACACGACGGATACAGGCGAATGAAACGGTTGTGTAGTACGAACATGGAGAAAATCGGCGGAGTATGTTTTTATCGCAATTATCGCTGGTTGATTATCTATTCGTTCTGGCTGCAATTGTGCTAATTTCACTGACAGGAAAAAGTTGTTGCTTGGATTGCACTTTCGCTCGATTAAATCCGGCTGATCTGGTTTATAACCGGGGTTTGCTTTCTGTTGCTTTAATTTGCGGCGTGTTTATGTGTATTTAAAGCATGTTCTTGTGTGCGAAGTAAATACGACTGCCAGCAGCATCCTCCTCTTTTCTCGATTTGTTTTGGTTTTTTCTTTCGTGTTTGTTCCGCGAGGCTAGAGAGAATGAATGAATGGATGAATGTTGTTATGGTTCATTCCTGTTATAGTGAAGCGCATCATGAACGTGTGACGGAATTCTGCGTGTTCATGATGCATTTTTCCCATTTGGTGGTTTAAAATTCGATTTGAATGCTGATAGCAGGAGCTTAGCTAGGAGCTATTTAAAAAGGATTTAAGTGAAAAATTTCGTTGCCAAATTTAACTGATAACAGTATGTATTTGTTTACTTTCAAACAGGTCAACTCGGCACTGGTGACCACATCAGGCGTGACAAGGTTCACCAGCTAAACGTCTGCAGTGTCACGAAAATAGCGTCCGGATGCGATTACTCCTCCGCACTAACGATCGACGGACAGTTGTACTTTTGGGGTGATATGACCAAAAATCAAGCCATCAGCTGGAAGCTTGGTACCGCGGGCAATACCAGCACACCGACGATATGCAGTCGCTTCCGGCACGTGCTGGACATGTGCAGCGGTAGCTTCCAAACGTACGTCCTCACAAACGATCTCAAGCTGTACGACATCAAATCAACTGAGGATGACGCGTGGCTGAGCTACAAAACAGCAGCCCCGGAAGTGCATGCGGATCGTACGGCCGCGTTGGTAGACGAAAACGTTCCGTTCGTGCTGGCGAGCGATAGTTTGCTGGTGGTGAATCATCTGCCCGTGCGGCAGGATGTGCTCAAGCTGTACACCAAGGAGCAACAAACGCTACAGGCCCTGCTGAAACACGTCAAAGAGTGGAGCTCAAAATCCTCTGGCCGGCAGAAAGGTCCAAGTTCACCGGGTGCCGGTGATTCTTCCGGCGCTACCGGTGCACCATCGTCGAAAAATTATTATCGCCAATGCAGCATGTTGTTCTATCTGCTGCTGCTGCGAATGCAAACGTTGCGAGCGTTTCTCGTGCATCACGATATAGACCGGCTTGTGTCGATCACGCTGCACGATGAGATTTACCTCCTCTATCAGCGCCTTCTTCAGTGCTTCTGTGATAACGAATGTTACGGGCTGATGAGCTCATCCGATCAGCAAATTCTGCAGTTGTATCTCGACAACGTGCAAACACAGATCGATCTGGCCGAACTGCTCATTACGAGCGCCGCCACCGCCGGAACCACGCTCGACGAATCGACCGAGAACGCACTGCTGTCGATGAAATCGGAATGGTTGCGATTCCTGAACGAGGAAGTCAGCGAGAAGATGGGAAGCACAACGAAGCAAACGAAAGAGTTTTGGCTGCGGGAGGAAAACATTCGCTGGTTGCCACTGAAGGAACCGCATCGTCGCGTGCTGCTCGACTCGAACGATGTGCCGCTGAAGTTGCTGGATGTGAACATATTCTCTTCCTCGCCCCGGTTCGTGCTCTTCAACGATGTGTTTTGCTACGTGACGGGCGTCCAGGTCGTGCAGTATCCTCTCCAGCTCGTTTGGATCACCACGGAGGTGAGCGATCTACAGCGCAGTCGGTACAAGGAGAAGCATCGCTTCATGATCACGATCGTAACGCCGGAGGAGACACTGCGCTGCCACACACTGAATGTGGCGGATAAGATGCGCTGGCTCGGTGTGCTGAAGGCGCAGGTGCTGCAGTGTTTGGACAAGCAGACGAACGACAAGCAACCGCTGTATCGGTTCGCCCGGTATGCGTACAGTGAGCGGTACGAACGGTTGCGGGGTATGCGCTACGAAGGGATGTGGCTCGTTGGCCAGATGGATGGGATTGGTTCACTGACGAGCGTCGATCGCTCGTACAGCGGTGAGTTCTACCACGGTAACATTACCGGGTACGGGTGCATGAACCGTTCCGTGTTCGGAATCTCCACGATCTATGAAGGTAAGAAAAGTATTAAAAATGTACGCCAAAGTAATGGTATAAGTAGGATTAAGATGGAGAGGTCCCATTATTTAGGAGCAGCTGTTTGTAACACTAACGTAACACTCTTCCTGCAGGTGAATTCGTCAACGGCAAGTACGACGGGTACGGTCGGTTGAAAACCACAAGCAATCGTTCCACGCACTACTTCCGCTACCATGGCTACTTCAAGGCGGACAAGTACAATGGCTTTGGTACGCTCACGACCAGCGCCTACCAGTACAACGGAGACTTTGTGAACGACCAGAAGGAAGGGTTCGGCGTGATCGAGGACAGCCTGAACGGGGTGAAGTACATCGGTATGTTTATGGGCGACAAGAAGCACGGCAACGGTATCCTGGTCACGACGAACGGCACGTACTATGCGGGATTTTTCGCCAACGACATACTGACCCACTCCGCCGGTGGGTTGGCGATTTTCCCGAGCGGAATATACTACCGTGGCGAGCTTACGACCGACGGTCCGTTCGGGAAGGGTGTGTTCTACTATCCGGAGCGGGAGATCGAGGCGGAGCAGTTCGAGCTGGACGATTCCAACACGAAGATGGCGGGCCACACGATGACGGGCATTTTCGGGGGCACGTGGACGAGCGTGAAGATCAGCAACGCGACGATGGCGATGGAGCAGGTCTTTAACAAGGTTCCGATGTGAGTGTTCGCGTGGGTTGCTAAAATGGGAGTAAATAAAAACGAACTTTTCCAGGTTGGATCTTAAAATCAACGCCGAGCGCAAGTGGTCATCGATTTTTGCCTGCTTTCACGAGACCCTGTTCGGTACGAGTGATATCGTCGCGATCCGGCGCATGGACATCAAGAAGGTTTGGAACCGGGTGGCCATTTTCGTCAGCCGAGCGAAGCGAAAAGAGCAACTGAAGGCGAACAACTTTTCCGTCGTCGGTTCCGGCGAGTTCGACGACCGTTCGGCGGCTTTAATCTGCCATTCGGGTTACCAGCTGCAGAGTGCGTCGACCGCATCCTTACGCTCCAGCCTATCCGATTCGCGTCTTTCGCTGTACAATGGGGGTCTTCCTTCATCGCCGGCTCCCGGTGGCCCATCGCCACCGGAACGTGCGTCGGACGCGATATCGGTGCAGAGTTTTACCTCGTCCATCGTGTCGCGCGGTGCCGAAGACGATGAATTTATGCTCGCAGCTGGTGCCGGCGGTAATGGCGGGCGGGTGCGGAATTCGTCCCCGTTTCGTGATCTCGATTTCATTCCAAACTTTTGCATCACCACGGTGGACGTCGGTGGGTTGGAGCTGCTGCGTAACTATCTCACCGATGCCTTCCAGTGCGTGTACCACCCGCTGCACGGACTGTTCGAGAAGCTGTCGAACTGTTTCTACTCAACGTATAGCTGCTGGAAGTATACGCCGCATTCCATCCTGTGTGAGCCGGCCATGAACGAGTGGATCTCGATCGTGAGCCGCATCTACACGCTGGTGCTGACCGTCATGTTTCCCGCACTGCCGAAAGATTCCATTTTGATCGAAGAGTAAGTGAGCGCGCGCGACGGCTTGCGGCACGATGCGAGCTAACTTTCCCGCTTCGGTTCTTATCTTTCCCGTAGTGAGCTTGTGTCGTACCAAAGTCTACTGTACCCAATACTCATGACGCAAGGTATTTATTCCGCCCTGTTTGTCCTCTATGCGAGCAAGTGTAGCAAAAACGATGAAATCTACCGGCAACGGATATTAATATGCATGAAAAAGACTGATGAAAATTTGGTTCAGCTTCTTGACATCAACCGGTAAGTGTATGTTTCCTCACAATGCATCTTTTAAATTTATACTTTTTAACGTAATGAAGGTGTCTTATCGTACCGACAAATGCTTGATTTATGATTTATGATGTGTTTCACACCTGGTGACGGCTAGTTTTCGATTCATTTGCTACCATTTCAGCACTCTAGTACCTATTATCAAACACGAAAAGTATCAGCAAGCAATCGACAGCCTGAATCGCTTCCGGGAGAAGTGTTGCCCGAGCGAGATGATCAAGCATATCAACGACGCATTTACGCTCGTCGACCAAGCGTGCAAGGAGCAAGGTAAGGCACGGGCTTC
>JXWZ01001483.1:0-42672 GCA_000956215.1 Anopheles farauti No. 4 | reverse complement strand
GTTTTTAGAATAAAGTATAACAACCTGTTGCCCTCACAGTTATTTGCAACTCACAAGGACATTTTCAAGTCCGTTCATTAATAGCTCCAGTTCCGACGCTATTTCCGAGGCGCCATATCAACAGGTGCAAAGGTTCGTCCTTCGTTGAATTCATTCACAAACATTCATTCTCAACCACAGACAGATTGTTGCATCGAAAGGTCACTAGTTGCTGGATGATCCTCAAACTAACAACCACAACAGCTGAGGACTTGTTGCATTTGTTTGCAAACAACTCGAATCGACATGATAAACTTGGTTACTAACGACCCAACTTGTTTACAGCAAGCACAAGGTGCCAGCGCATAAAATAACCTAGTGCGTAGGTTGCCAGGCAACCGATTTAAGCTTTACTTGTTGCATTTCACGATATATCAAACTTTAAATACTTTAGGGTAAACACATTAATTTACCGTACTATTTCTAACAAACTAACATACAATTCCCAGTCTCGGAGCAATACATTCCTGCCGGAACCTTAAAGTATCTCGCCGCACGTGCCAGAACTTTGCTGGTTCGTCATCCGAACTCCGGCATCCCTCGTTTCGGATGTCGTACGGGTTCGTCGACAAAATTTGCATTATGATTGTTTGCCGGTGACGAACCGGGCTCAGCGAATTAATCTGAAATTCGTAGTCGGGAAATGTGTTTCCCGTCCACGTTTTTGATTCCAGCGCAGTCGGGTGGGAAGCACGGCTAGGCTTTGAATTACTGTCTCGTTCATGCAATTAATTCGGCGCGAGATTTCAGTGCGACACGTGATCAATCCAGGCGCTCGCGAAGATGCTAGACTTGGTAATGCGATTTCCGGCCGGTAGAATTCAGAAAGGAGGTTATCACGAATTTGTCACTTTTTCTTCCAATACATTCTGAGGACGTTGGTCTGAACGAGGGTTTTTATCGTCCGCAAGAATGCTTGAAGTCGGTCATCGAGCAAGACATCGTCGTCGTATTCGTCGACCGTATGGTGTTTCATAAATTGTAAGAATTGCATCAGGTTTTTTTTTTAATTCAAAAGAAAAGATCACAACGAAGCAACAAGAATCCTCAACATCCAGCCTCCGTTTGCTGGCAGGTTAGACAAAAGCCACCATTGCAACAAACGAAACGCGCCAATTATTCCCGTTTATGTTTATTTGCATATGATTTATTGTGTGAGCTTGCCCGCGGACTCTTGCAGTGTGGGTGACGGTCGGTTTACGACGTTACGGGCCGCTATTCGACGCCCTATTTTTTTCGGAGAGACAATTTATTGCCATGGATAAGGAAGAAACTGTGTGTCGCACTGTGGGAAGGGGAAACGAGAATTACGCAGAACGCGGAAGCAGCCGATGGAAACGAGCTGTGGCAAAAACACGATACACTCTGCTACGCATGATATCACTCAATCTATAACCAGCCTGTGCGGAACGGAGAGCTTAAACGTTCGCGTGCAACAGGTGCCGTAAAGTGTTCGTTTCTATATCGATAACGTTCGAAGTTATTGACACTAAAGGGATATTTTTTAAAGCTTTAAAGTCTATCTTCGCTAACAAAGTACCTCGGCTGGAAATAGATGTAGGGCACATCCATTCAACTCCGCTTGAACCATGGTTCATTTCGTATGGTTTTCAGTCAAAATTTTGGTAGGTTAGGTTTGTTGGGTTAGGTAGGTTTGGGGAAAGGTGTTAAAAACTTAACAAACCATACACCTCGTTTGATCAGCTACCGATCTACACCTAGAACCAGATCGGTTAACAAATAATGCTCATTAACACCTTCACACTTCAGAAGAAAACAAACATACACTTTCTCTCTGACATCTCAATCCAGTATAGAATGATAGGAAGCAAACCGTTCCTCTAATTCTTGGTCAGTACTGGAAGTCTACCACGTAACGCGGTCATGGAGTTTCGAGTAATCTTTCTTCTATCGACGATTGTAGGCCATTTTTGTGTCCCATCTTCTGGGGAACAAGCAAAAGCTTTGATTTTTCCTGGAATGACCACCTTACAGGTAGGCCTGAGATTATACTGAAAACTCTAACCTTAATCAATCACACAGTGGCAGGTATATCAGTGTTCAATCGGTTCCCAATCCCACCCCCAGGTCACCATGTGCACCGTCACCAATGGTCGCTTGTTTAAGCCACCGACCAAAGATTACGCCGTCCGACGGCTGGGTATCAATTTAGGCTACCAGGTTAACTACAATCTTCCCTTCCGTTTGCTCGACTTCTACAAACCGGCCTACTGGGCTCGAGCTCTCGTCGGAGTGGTGCAGGGTCGTTACAAACCGACGACCGTAGTATCGGCGCGTGGCTTCAAGCGATCAGTAACACATCCCGACTCCGACCTGACGGCCGGTCAACTGTACCGTGCGGCGGAAGAGCTTATGCAAGCGATGGAATTCGGTTCCGAATGCTTGGCGAAGAGTATCTGCGAGCTTGCCCATAGTCCATTTCATCGAAAGGCGATGGGGGAAGATCTTTTGGTGGAAGTTGTACATTTTTTGCTAACGTAATAGTTTTCCCAATCCAGATTCTTCATAAACGTAAAACGATAAACAAATTCGTTTACATTATCTCTTCCAGGCCGTCCGTTCACCGGTCGTTTGGAGAGGCGGAATACAGGAACAAGAAAAAATATGAAATGGCCGAAAATCTTGGTGCGAGTGGAACCGACTGTGAGTTAATTTACGCGAGCTGTCCGAAATCATTGTTGGAGCATTATTCAAAATTTGAGTAAATAAATCTATTACAATTACATTAGTTGAAATATTTGCTGTGCGCTAGATTGTAATGTAACTAGAAGTATAAGAGTAAAAACTAAAATAACTCAGGTTTAGAACTAAATATGTCGGTCACAACATTTTGCCTTGTAACATATTAACTTTGTTATTCGAAATTAAATGGCATCTTTTTATTTATTGCATGACACTATTTGCAAAAGGGTTGATGTGTTTACCGACCACTTTTAGGAGACAGTTTGTATTTTAAGGACATTTTATAATGTGCCTAATTTTTAGTACAAAAACTTTATCGCGATGCTAAAAAACTTCTGTGAACTGTGTGAACTCTCAACTCGGTGATATAAACATACACGCACACCACCATACGGAACTGACAGTTCTTTACGCAAAGATGTAAACAAAAAGTGTACGATACTCAAAGAACGAAAATGTTCGGTAGGATAAATTAATAAATGAGTGTATCCGGAAGTATTTAATACTATTAAACAAACATAAAACTCATAAAGAGTATATATCAAGATTTAGCTAATTCTGTTGAACTGTTGTGTGACATATTAGAACGTTTGAACGAGTGGCAATCAACGTGCTTCAATCCATACCAAAGATCGTAGGCACTCAAAAATCGATTATGGAACTAAATATTAGCTTTTTGTGAGCATATTTGATTGTTTATATGAATGTTGAGCTAAAGTTATATTGATTCGCGGTGTTTGTAACCGAAATCATGGCTAATACAGCAATGGCCAGGGGTAGAAAGCATCCTGCCAGTGCGACGGTCTCCAAAAGCAACCATATGGACACGGAGAGCGACGAGCAGGAGGTACGTTCGAAACAGTTTCGGCGATATAATTACAGTTTCTTACAGTTTTTGGTAATCGACTATTTTGTTTCTCAGTACACCGCTCTCAGTCGGAAGCTGCAGAGCAAGGTAGAGGCGCTGAAAATCATGCGCTACGAGCTGGAAAAATGTCGCACGGAGCGGGACCAGTTCAAACTGATGGCGGAAACGATCCAGTTGCGTTATTCGACCATCAAAAACAGCCTTAATGCGCCCGATTTCCAGGCGGCTGGATTTGGCAACAGTTCCGCCGTTAGTTTGCTTGTGAAGCAGACACGCGAACGCAACGAAGCCCTTACGACGGAGGTGGAATCGCTCAAGCAACGCCTTTACGATCTCGAAGGTGACATCAAAGTGGTGCGAGCCCGAAACGTTGAGCTGCAGGACATGTGCAGTAAACTGCGAACCACCAACGAATCGCTGCTCTCGTCCAACGGCGACAAAACGTGGCAGGCGGAAAAGTCTCAACTAATCGCGCAGCTTGAACAGCTCCGGAAGCGCAACGCACAGCTGCAGTACGACTTCCGGTCGCTGCTGGACGAAAAAGAAGAAACCGTCACGGAGCGGGACGCGTACAAATGTAAAGCTCACCGACTGAATCACGAACTAAACGTAGCGCTGCGAGGTGCCGGCGATGCAGGCGGAGCCACCCAAACCCTGCTCGACATCGATGGGTTGATACTGGAGAACAAATATCAGGCGGAGAAGATTGCGAATATCGAGAACGAGCTTGGACTCGCACGGCAAGCGGCCAGCAAGTATAAGGTAATTTTTGTTTTAATACAACAAACATACTAACATTCAACTAACACTAAACTGCAACTCACGTGTATTGGAACGCAGTCGATGCTGGAAACGAACCGGAAGAAAGGCATTATTAAACTTGGCACTAACAACAATAACAAAACGATCATGTCTCATTCGCAAGGTTAGAATGACCAAAACCGTGGCACTGATTAACCGCCTCAATTAACCAACTATCCGATGTGTTTGTTTCGGTATTTTGGGGTTTTCTATTTCAGTGAAGCACCTTTTGGAAAATGGAACCGTTGATGAGCTACCACTTCGGGCGGCCACGATAGCCGATCTGAAATCACTCTGTCTTGCGCTGCTGGACAATGTGAACGATAAAAGTCTCGCCCTGTCGCATCAGAAGCGAACGAATAAGTATGTATAAAAGGAAAGAATTGGCAGAACATTTGTTTTCACTATTTTTTTTTTTTTGTTACTTCAGGCTCCTGGCGACAAAAATAGCCGAACTGGAGCGGCACATAAAAACTCTAGTAGGCTGTGACGATCGGGCAACCATGGCCAGCCTGTCGCCGTCGCAGTACCTTCTCAATGGATACAGTTCAGCCACGGTTGATCAGGACCAAGACGATGGGATTATTGTGCGGCACAGTCTGGAAACGACGGAACTCAGTCCGGAACAGAACAGCTCCAGTGGTCCATCGCAGAGCGGTCAGCGCACGGAACCACTGTCATCCGGGTCGAACAAAAGCTGCGTGCTCAGCTGCACCGACGATGAGGACGATGACGTGGTCGATGGCCGGTGTACGGGCGACAGCGAGACGACCAACACGAACACCACCACCTCCAACACGGAAGAACTGCAGGCGGCAATCGCGCAGCTGGTGGCGTCCGTCGAACGGGATCTTAGCACCGACGAGCAGCTTCCGCAACTGCCGCCCGATATTGCGGCACTGATCGAACAGCTAAAAGAAACATCCGACGAAAATAAGCCCTAGAACGGACCCCACTGGAGTCCTTTCCCGCTGATTTGCATCCCTAACGTAACCCTTCCTGTAGCTAAATCACAACGCTTTTCCTTCCACTTATTGGCACCTTAAGAAAAGAAAAAAAAAACAACCAAAACGAGCGGAGTGGTGGTAAACGAATCTGCTCCAAACCCGATCGCCCTAGCCGCACGTGACGTCACAGTCACGAACGTCAAAAACATAGAAGGCACTGATTTGTACGAAACCGGATCGGAAAGATGTTATCGATACAGTAAAATAAACACAACAGAACAAGAAACTCGGTAAACAGCGTTTGCTCATGCGATTTTAAATCGATATCTATCCGCTCAACATATTCAATCGTAAGGCCGTGGGAAGTGGGAAGGAGTGTTCGTTTATCAAAGAGCGGATATAAGTTCACCTTGCCCACTTCATCAAAGGGGGGCACATGTCAGCGTGTGACGTCCTCAAAGCGCAGGCCGGCGTCATGGCGTTGGCACACCCCAGCACACCACCGGTATCCAGCCAGTGCCGTTGACACTGGCCAATTGTTCGATGCGCTAATCTTGTCCGATTGTTCCATCCGGCGCAAGATGCGAGACGGACCATCATGTTAGCGGTAGTGCGCTAAAACTCACCGCAACACAACGGCAACAGCAGGTGAGTCGGTGGCTCCGGTGGACGAAAGGCACTGGCGATCGCTGGGGTGGGGTGTGCTATCAGGGTGAGATTTATCGTCTCAAGTCCTCACACCTCGCCCTGGGTACCTCGCATCGGATCGTGTTGATTCGAAGGGGCCGAATCTTTATATATATAAGAAGTCAGAGCCGTGGCCCTGCTCAAACGGGTTGGGTGTTTCTACCAACGTCCAGTGTCCGGTGTGTGTCTTGAAGTAAAGCAACGAAGTGAATGATACGCTGCGTCCGGTATCCGTTTCTATTCGCTGCAAGTGTGATATTTCCGACCAAGACTTCTTCTCACAACCGCCGATAAAGGACATCGGTCTTAAGAAACTACCCGAAATGGAACTGTTACTGGATGCGCCGTGAAGTGTGATCAAGTTTTTCGAAAAGCAAGAGCAACAAGTGTACCAATATTCTTCCGTGAGATCTCCTTTCCGACACAAGCGCGTAAGCAAGTGTAGCAATTAAAGCTCGAAACAAGCGACCCGAAACTAAACGTACCGCAAAATGGTACGGATCGATGCGAACGCCGGAAGAGGCCATGATAATCCGGTAATCAACATTACCGACGAATCGGTGACGTTGGAGATGAACAATGGCAACGGTCGGATTCACCGAGACAGTCTCCTGGGTCTGAGGTAAGTTTTACTGAATGTTTGTCCTGGTCAGAATATGTTCCATAAAAAAAAACTTGTCGCAATTTATCGAAATCTGGTTTGAGTATAATTTGTAAGAAACTAACTTGAGCCGTGTATTTAAAAAGTGCTTCAAATGAACAAAAATCATAGTAACCATTGGCCAACTTCCATCGATGTCACTCTCAATGATAGCTAAAACGAATAATTTTTCCCACAATTTTTGTAAATTGGTTGTATTTTTGAAGCTCTTTAAAATGTTCAACCTTCCCACACCTTCAAAGAATCGAAATCTGGTATGAGTGTTATTTGTAAGAAGCTAACTAGAGTTATGTACTTAAAAAGAGCTTCAAATCAACTAAATTCTATCGATGTCACTCTTATGATAGCAAAAACGAATGTTTTTACCACAATTTTTATATATTTGCTATATATTTGAAGATCTTTAAAATGTTAAACCTTCACTTAACTTCAAAGAATTTTTCCATTTTAGGTATATTAACATAATCTTTCAACAAATGCAATCCAAACGAAAGCAAGCCGTTGACTAAAGCTGGGGTTTAGTAACCGTCCGTGTCGCTTAGATTTAAACCATTGTACAAGTAACTAACTTTCCCCGCGTGGCCAATTCAATTCATTCGTGGCTGGATGCTTGACCCAGTCCGACTTGTGGAGCAGCTGCCTGGCAATCCGTGCGCCGTCTGTCAGCGCTATAAAAACATGGTTTAATTAACACCCCCCCGTACCCGTTTGTTTGCCGTTTCGGCTGCTAATATTCGCTAACTAATGGTGTGAAATTTTCAAGCACAACTACTGTGCTAACGCAGGAACGTGTGTACATACCGATGGGGCGATATTAATTTGATTACGACTCCGCTGCTCGATTGATTGGTGGTCAGCCCTGAAATGAGACGTCACCGTGTCGTGTGGGGGATTTGAGATTAGTCCGCCCGTCGTAGCAGGTTGTCAAAATCGACCCATCAGCCGACCAGACTGCGGTGGGGTGCCTTGAGCCACCCGGTTCAGGGCCGCGCTACGATTCGCCCTAATCTCTTCGCCCTGCGTTCCCTGTTCACAGTGAGCCGCTACCGCGCTTGGATCACTACCGGACATCGCAGCGGAATGCGAAGCGGCCCTCGATCGGTGTGCTGCACGGTGATCGCGATTCGAGGGATGGCGAACCGGAGGACCAGTGCGAGGAGGAAACGAAGGCACCGGGCCACGCGATCCGGCTCGGGTGGATGCAGGGCGTGCTGATACCGTGTCTGCTCAACATCTGGGGTGTGATGTTGTTCCTGCGTCTCAGCTGGGTCGTCGGCGAGGCGGGCATCATCCAGACGCTGATCATCATCGCACTGTCCTACCTGGTATGCGTCATGACCACGCTATCCCTGTCGGCCCTCTGCACCAACGGGCAGATCAAGAGCGGTGGCCTGTACTACATCATCTCACGTTCGCTCGGTGCTGAGTTCGGTGCGTCCGTCGGTATCGTGTTTGCGTTTGCCAACTCCGTGAACGCCGCCATGAACACGATTGGTTTCTGCAGCTCGCTGAACGATCTTCTACGTAAGTGTGTACGTGTGGAGCAACAATCCTACAAATATAACCAAATTGCAACCCACAACAGGCAGCCTGGACACGAAGATCGTGGATGGTGGCGTGAACGATATACGCATCGTCGGTTCCGTCTTTCTGCTGCTCATGATCGTGATCTGCGCCGTCGGGATGGATTGGGAGGTGAAGGCCCAGAACTTCCTGCTCGTGCTGATCGTGGTGGCCATTTTCAACTTCATCATCGGTGCCGTCGTCGGTCCCGGCAGCTCCGACGAGGAGCTCGGCAAGGGTTTCCTCGGTATCTCGACGGCCCTGCTGGCGGCCAACATGGGACCCGGCTACACGGTGATGAACGGTGTGCAGCAGAACTTCTTCAGCGTGTTCGCGATCTTCTTCCCGAGTGTGACGGGCATCCAGAGTGGGGCGAACATCTGTGGCGATCTGCGCGATCCGGCGGTCGCCATCCCGAAGGGTACGCTTTGGGCCTGCCTCATATCGGCCATTTCGTACGTGCTGTTCTCGTTCATGGCCGCCGGAGCGGCGGTACGTGAAGCTTCCGGTAATGCGTCCGATCTAGTGGGTGTCACCTTTTCCAGCTGTGACGCCGGTGTAAGTATTTGGGGGAAATCGAACGGAAACGGCTTGTGGCCGACACTAACGACTAGTGGCGCACGTTTTTTTTTTCATCGACAGAACTGTACGTACGGACTGCTGAATGACTACACGGTGATGCAGCTGATTTCGCTCACCAGTGCGATCACGTACGCCGGCTGCTGGGCGGCCACACTTAGCACGGCGCTCACGAACATCCTCTCCGTCCCACGGCTCATCCAGGCGCTCGGTATCGATCGCATCTACCCGGGACTAATCTTCTTCTCCAAGGGCTATGGCAAACACGGTGAACCGTACCGCGGCTACGGGCTGGTGTTCGTCATTTCGCTCATCTTCATCCTGATCGCCGATCTGGACGCGATCGCATCGCTCATCACCAACCTCTACCTGGCGTCGTACGCGTTCATCAACTTCTGCACGTTCCATGCGGCCGTGGTGAAACCGCTCGGCTGGCGGCCAACCTTCCGCTACTATCACCCGTACGTGAGCCTGCTCGCGACCGTCCTCTGCGTGGCGATCATGTTCCTCATCTCCGTCGTGTCGTCCTTCATCGCGATGGCGTTCATCTTCGTGCTGTATCTGGTGGTGGTTTACCGCAAACCGGAAGCGAATTGGGGTTCGTCCGTCCAAGCGCAAGCGTACAAAACGGCGCTCAACTCCACGCTCAACCTCGAGGGTACGAGCGATCACGTCAAGAACTACCAACCGCAGATCCTCGCGATCGCGGGCGATCCGATGCAGCGTCCGGCCTTGATCGATCTCGCGCATCTAATCACCAAGCACAGCTCGCTTTTAGTGATCGGGAACATAATTCCCCAGCGGTTGGCGTACAAACGGCGCCGAGCGTTGTCGAACATGGGCAAGAGCTACCTGAAGGACTCGAACATCCGGGCGTTCTACAAAATCGTCGACGGTGTCGACTTTGATCAGGGCGCACGGTGTTTGATCCAATCGACCGGGTTCGGGCGGCTCGCACCGAACATTCTCATGCTCGGATACAAAACGAACTGGCGCAGTGCGGGACACGTCCAGCTCAATGCGTACTACAACACGCTGCAGTACGTAAAGTGGCGGCCATTTTGGTTCCCAAGCTACAATCCGCTAATGGTGTTTCTTTCCTCCCCTTCCGTAGCACCGCGTTCGACAATCGTCTCGCCCTGCTGATTCTGCGCATGGGCAAGGGTTTGGACATCTTCAAGGGTTTGTCGAGCAGCGATCTGTACACCGCGATACCGTCGCCCCAGGAAACGACCATCACCTTCACGACGAAGCGTATGGCCGCCCGCCGGTCGCTGATGCCCGTCAACTCGAATCTCGATCTGCACGAGCTGGCCCAATCCACCCGCTCGAGTCAAACCTCTCCGGCACCCACGTTCCACGCGTCACCGGCGTTCGACTATCCACCACCACCGCAGGTCACGGCCGAACCGGAGGCAAATCTGTTCAAGCAGAAGCAACCTAAGGGCACGATCGACGTCTGGTGGCTGTACGACGATGGCGGGCTGACGATGCTACTGCCGTACATCATTACGACGCGCTCCAAGTGGGAAAAGTGCAAAATACGCGTGTTTGCCCTATCCTCCATTAACGAGCAGGAAGAGGAAAAGAAGTAAGTAGGGGTGGGCACTTTCGGGGGGCATTTTATTTTTCAAACGCCTACTTTTTTTTCTATCATAGTATGAAGCTGCTGCTCGATAAGCTACGCATCAGCTATCTTAGCCTCACGATGGTGAAGGTGACGGATAAGCCGATGGAAGCGACGATCGAAGAGCACCGGCAGGTGCTCCGCACCGTCACCGACAGTGACGACGATCTGCCCGTCCTGTCCGAGTCGGAGAAGCATCAGCTCGAGATCAAAACCAACCGGCAGCTGCGCCTGCGCGAGCTGCTGCTGGAACACTCGAAGGCGGCCTCGCTCATCGTCATGTCGATGCCCGTCCCGCGCCAGGACACCGTGTCGGCCGTACTGTACATGTCCTGGCTGGAGATGCTGACCAAGGATATGCCACCGTTCCTGCTGGTGCGCGGCAACCAAACGGAGGTGCTCACCTTCTACTCGTAGGGCGGTGGGAGCCGATGCCGAAGACAAAAGGGGGAAAAAAAAAAGCAGAACGTAGAGGAATAAATCCTTCCGCTGCAGGGTCTGTCAAACTGACGGCACGATCGCAACCTGACTCGAACGCAAATTTCGCATCGTACTTCGACATCCGACAGACGAATGTGAATTGGGAAAGCACACAGCGTACCGCACGCGCGTGCTAATTCGATCATGATGCTTTCCGTTGCCCGGTTCGTAATCGAGAAGCCACCGACCAACATCTTCCTCAGCATGTTGGAGGGAGTTTTTTTTTATTATTTTCGTTATAAATAGGTACAGTGGTTCCTCGAACAATCGTTAAGTAATAAGTGCGAAATTTTTATTTATTGATTTTTTTTTCTGCAACTGTTTTCGTTCTTAATACTCGGCACGAACGTAATCGCCCGCACTTGACACGCCCATCGAGCGCCATCCTTATCTATGCTCAGTGGTGTTCTTGGTAACTTAATATCAGACTTCAGGCGTATGCCATAAGCAGGTACTCACCGTTTTGAGACGAACCCCACGACCTTCCCTCCCCCTCGACTAGAACGCGCCAGCTTGCCCACCGTTCTAGCATTCCAATTACGTACGATCATCAGCACAATTTCGTGAAGATTCGCTTCGCACGCGCGTTCGGCATTGAAATACCTTCGAGCAGCTGTTTAAACTGCGCAGGCAGGGCAGCAGCATGCACGGAACAATGGTTCGCAGTTGTGGGAAGCAAACGACCCATTAATCACACTGCGAAAAATGGTGCGCCTTTCGGGTAGGGTGGCCAACTGCTCCAATCGATACTGATTATGCTCCAGTAACGTCGTGCGTGCTACCGCTACCGGGTTGTTGGGCATCTATCGGGTTCTCGAAACAGCGCACACAATATAGAAGAAAAGGTAGTGACATAATGGTGGAAATCGTTTGCTGTAATACGTACATATAAAACCCGATGTAAGTTCACCTGCCTGTGCTCTTGGGGCTTCTGAGCGCTTCCACACGCCTCCTTGGATCAAGAAAGTTGTTCGTTTGTTACCCCCACGATCCAGATGGATCGAACCAGTAAACAAGTTCAAACCGGAGCGTACCGGTCGTTCTGGAACGCCGAGAAGCTCCTCCCAATCATGGGGATTGTAGCAAACAAAAAATAAAAATAAAAACTTCGCACAGCACCATTAAATTAGCGCGTCCAGTGAAAGTGTTACCGTCCATTAGTAGGAATATTTAATTTGCAAAAAATGAAACGAACACGCTAATATATCCGCTGCCACATGGAAACGTTCCACAGTAGGCTGGGAGCTGAACGAAACAAACCCACGTTGTTCCCTGGGCTGGCGAGAATGCGTTCTCGCGGTCACGTGTTGTCGCGAAACTTTCGCTTCGCCGCGAAAAACTTACCAAACTCGTCTTCAGACCGCAAACAACAACGAACCGCGGCGTATTGTCGACGCGCACGTTCAACCGAGCAGCTGATTCGCTTATTTGCTTAGACGATTTTCACCTCGCAGAGTTGCCGTGCCGCCCGGCGCAACCCGCACTCGAAGTCTACTTATGTGCTGGGTTATCGAAAATAACCCAAATTATCACCACCGAATTAATATCCGCCGCCCGGGCGCGCCCGCTGTGAATGTGTCTTTTTGTTTTGCCCAATCGAAGTTCGTTAGAATGTCGTTCAGTTCTGCGTTGGTGGTTCGACTGTACGCGGGGCGAGTGTGCCTCATCTCCAGTTGGGTTGAAACATATTTTTCTTCCGATCTTCAGCTTCGTTCGCCATGGTGCTGGAGCAGTACGGTATAGGGCGGGTAACCGGCCGGGTGTTGGGCTCGCTTCGGCGCTCCAAACGTGTACTCCGCTCCAAGGAGGAGGACAGCAGTGCGCAAGCGAAGGAACCGGCACCGGCAGCCGTGCCCAAACTGGCCATCTTCACCGTCGACGACGAGTCGGCAGACCAGAGCTGGACCTCGATAGATCTCGAGTCCGGGTACGATGATCGTACCACCTACGCAGACAGGCTGGAAGCCAACAGTCACCTGACCAGGTACGTTAGCGTCCAACGAGACGAGAGGTTATTTATTTATTTATTTATTTATGTAGAATCCTATGATACGCTAGTCATCGTTGTAGAGATTTTACAAAACTCAGGTCCAGTCGTATTGCGATTGCTGCCTACGGAGGCATTGGCCTCATTTGGCTGGTTGGTCAAAATCCTTCATTGCCCGAAATATTGCTACGGAGGAAATTGATTCTTTTGGCACACTCTCTTGCCAGGTATTCTACATGTGGCCTCCACCCATTTTTAGTATCATACCTAGGTATTTAAAAGTATCGACTATGGATATCTTTTCGCATTATAAGAATATGTCAAAGTTTGCTTTGTAGACATTTTTTGCCTTTTTTTTCTGAGTATCACAATGAAATGAAACCTCCGAAAGCTAAAAAAAGAACCAATCCAGATCTTGCAACTACTACCTCAACCGCTGTTCTCTAAGTGATCGTTCCGGTTTTTGCTTATCGTCGCAGGGATCCGCTTCCACGACTCGAGCACTATCGCACCTCGCAGAAAGCCATCCGGCGGCCCTCACTCGGCGAACTCCACGGTGACCTCGACGAGGAGAGCTCGGTAAGTGGTGTCGTACACGTTCTGGAATGCATTCTTCCGGACTCCCGCTTTATCAATCACCTGCAACACGACAGGAATCGAACGATAAGAACGACCAGCCCCCAGCCGACGGTCATCACGGTGTCCGGTTGGGTTGGATCCAGGGCGTGCTGATACCGTGCCTGCTCAACATCTGGGGCGTGATGCTATTCCTGCGGCTCAGCTGGATCGTCGCGTTGGCCGGCATACTCGAAACGCTGCTCATCATCGGCCTGTCGTATCTGGTGTGCGTGATAACGACCCTTTCGCTATCGGCGATCTGTACAAATGGGCAGGTTAAGGACGGTGGCATCTACTACCTCATCTCGCGCTCCCTGGGTCCGGAGTTTGGCGGTGCCGTCGGTATCGTGCTCGCCTTTTCCAACTCCGTGTCCGCTTCGATGAACACCATCGGCTTCTGTAGCTCCCTCAACCAGCTGCTCGGTGAGGTCGCCATGGTAACGGAAGGATGACGGTGACGTTTGAATAAATCTCTTTCTCTTTTTTCCCTTTTCTGATCGCAGATAGCTTTGGTTGGAAAATCGTGGATGGTGGCGTGAACGACATGCGCATCGTGGGAACGGTCACGATTGTGGTAATGGTGGTGATCTGCGCCGTCGGGATGGATTGGGAGATGAAGGCGCAGAACGTTCTCGTGTTTGCCATCGCGGTCGCGATCGGTGGGTTTGTGGTGGGTGTTTTTCTAGGCCCACGCACCGAGGCCGATCGGGCGAAGGGTTTCGCGGGCCTCTCGGTCGACCGGTTCGTGGCGAATCTCGGTCCGGACTACCGGTTCAGCGAGGGCATCGAGCAGGATTTTTTCAGCGTGTTCGGGATATTCTTCCCGAGCGTGACGGGCGTACAGGCGGGGGCGAATATTTGCGGCGAGCTAAAGGATCCGGCCATGGCCATACCGAAGGGTACGCTGCTAGCGCTGCTCCTATCCGGTGTGTCGTACGTGGTGTTTGTGCTGCTGGCGGGTTCCGCCAGCTACCGTGATGCCTCCGGTGATTTGGAAGATCTCGTAAACGGTACGTTCGTCAGCTGCCGGCGTTCGTTTTCCGTGGAAGAACCTTGCGCGTACGGGCTGCATAATGATTTCAACATCATGCAGCTGATGGCCGTTTCCGGTGCCGTCATCTACATCGGCTGCTTTGCGGCCACCCTGTCGACGGCTCTCACGAACCTGCTCTCGGTGCCGCGCATCATTCAAGCACTCGGCACCGATCGGCTCTACCCGGGATTAACGTTCTTTGCCAAGGGGTACGGCAAACGTCAGGAACCGTACCGGAGCTACGCACTCGTGCTCGGTGTGTCGGTGCTTTTCGTACTCCTCGCCAACCTAAATCTAATTGCACCACTCATCTCCAACTTCTACCTCGCGTCCTATGCGCTCATCAACTTCTGCACGTTTCATGCGGCGACGGTGAAACCGATCGGATGGCGGCCAACGTTTCGGTTCTACAACCAGTGGGTTAGTCTGCTCGGGACGGTACTGTGCGTGCTGATCATGTTCTTCATCGACATCATCTCGACCGGCGTGACGATGGTGCTGATCTTCGTGCTGCACCTCGCGGTCATCTATCGCAAACCGGACGTGAACTGGGGCTCCACGACACAGGCCCAAACGTACAAGAGCGCCCTGACGGCCGCCCTCAAGCTGCAGTGCGTTGGCGAGCACGTCAAGAACTACCACCCGTCGGTGTTGGTGCTGGCGGGTAAACCTACCACCCGGCCCGCCCTCGTCGATCTGGCGCATCAGATCACCAAGAACCAGGCACTGCTGATAGTCGGCGATGTTGTGTGTGAACGGCTATCGCACCGAAAGCGCGAGCTGCGTGCGTGCGAAAGTCGCAACTTCCTGGCGGCTCGCAAGATCCAAGGTTTCTACGAACTAATCGATGGCGGGGGGTTCGAGGAAGGGGTACACGCAATGATACAGACGTCGGGCGTCGGCAAACTCTCGCCCAACATCGTGCTGGTCGGCTACAAAGCCGATTGGATGCGTTGTCCCGTGATGGAGCTGCAAACGTACTACAATATGCTGAAGTAAGTAAGCTAATCCAGCAGGCGCTGACGAAAGTTCCCACCCGAGCTAATTGACATTCGTATCATACCAACCGTCTATAGTGATGCGTTCGACAATCGAAAAGCGCTCGCCATTTTGCGTCTTCCG
This sequence comes from Anopheles farauti No. 4, assembly GCA_000956215.1. Classification (NCBI taxonomy): domain Eukaryota; kingdom Metazoa; phylum Arthropoda; class Insecta; order Diptera; family Culicidae; genus Anopheles; species Anopheles farauti No. 4. The sequence continues at coordinate 26,957 of JXWZ01001483.1, read as the reverse complement.
AACGGGCTTGACTTTTCGCACCTCATCTCGGACAGCCCGACGGAGAATAGTCTTCGTACGAGCGGGAACGATTCCCTGTCCAGTTTGCAGCAGATCGTGTCCAGTTCGCAGACGTCCACGCCCCGCAAGCTCATGTACGTCGACTCCAACCTCGGGCTGCAGGGTTCGCGAAAGGGCTTCGGCACGAAGGCAAACCTATCGTCCGACACTAGCCGGGCAAGTATCGGTTCTTCCATACACCTCGAATCGCGTATACCGCTGGAGGATCTGGAGCGGTTGAACATTTTCCGCCGCAGGCAACCCAAAGGTACGATTGACGTTTGGTGGTTGTACGACGACGGTGGACTCACCATGCTCATCCCGTACATTCTGTCGCTGCGCTCGAAATGGGCAGAATGCAAGGTGCGCGTGTTTGCCCTCACCAACCAGCAGAAAGAACTCGCACTGGAGCAGAAAAAGTAAGTCGGCTGTTTCGCGTGTGTTCGTTGCTAAACGTTGTCGCTTTGCCTCTACAGCATGGCGCATCTGCTGGCGAAGCTGCGCATCGACTACTCCTCGCTGATTATGCTGCAGGACGTAATTAAGCCTCCCTTACCGGACACGGTTGCGATGCATCAGCAGCTCCTGCGGGGGTTCGAGCACATCCCGACCCAACTAACGCCGCCGGAACTGAGTTCACCGGAGCGGATAGCGCTCGAAGACAAAACGCTACGGCAGCTGCGGCTGCGGGAGATGATGTTGGAGCATTCTGCCGACGCGAGACTGATCGTGATGTCGATGCCGATGCCGAGGATGGTAAGTACGAGCGCTACCCGACCCATTCACAATCGCACACACGTTTACACACCCGAGCCCTCGTTTGTGTCCTTTACCAGGGAACCGTCTCGGCACCACTGTACATGTCGTGGCTCGAGATGCTTTCGAAGGACATGCCACCGGTGCTGCTCGTGCGAGGCAACCAAACGTCAGTGCTAACCTTCTACTCGTAGTGTGCGTTGAACAATTTAACAACTTTTTTTTTGCATCCAAGTAGCCGGTTACAAACTTTCCGGCCAGCACAGGCAATAAAATAAGAAAATCACACATAACACGAGCTAGGGAATCGTTCTAGGGAAGGGAAGATTTATTACCTACACATATCTTATCGGCATATCATTGTACAGTGTTCTGTTTTGTTTTGTTAAATCTCGCACAGTCTCTCACGCTGTGCTTCTCGTCTCATCCATACGCTAGTCACACCATTCGCAAATCCACTACACAACGCACCACACATCGCTATCCGGGGGTTCCTGCCATGATTCTAACTATCCCATCCAGGATGTCGTAACACTTATCAGCACGTTTAAAAGAAGAAGAAAACAAAGAGACACAACAACACGTCAACGCCAACGAAAGAAAGTTTGCAAGACGATGATAGATTGAAAGAGAGAGAGAGAGAGGGAGAGAGAAAGAGACAGCGTGTGTGTGTATGTGTGGTTGCGTTCATACTATTTTAGATTCAATTTTTAAAATTTTCTTTACACAAAACACCTTCCGCACGACCCCCTCCCGCGGACCTAAGACCGCCGACTTGCCCGGTATCCGGAGCGATGTCTTCCGCCTACGCTCACTTCTCGGCCACCGCCTCCTCTCCGGCGTACACTCGTCTCCTCACCGCTGCTACCCGCCCCAATGTTCCGACGCTCGTCCGGCCGCGCGTGGGATGATTTCCGGTGATGCTCTCGGCTTCGGCTACGCTGGTGCTGCTGCTGTAGCGATCGCGACTGAACGTGCCGTCCCGCTCTGCCGCCGCTGGGTGATTGACGCTGACGGTTGCCGTTATCGCGTCCGCCATCGGCAACAGCGCGGCGATCCTCGCGCGATCTTCTTCCCGGCGAGGGGGGTCGAATCGGGACGCGCGATCGCTTCTCCTCGCCACCGGCCGTAGCGATCTCTTTCACCCGTCGCCGTCTATCCACCACCGCCGCTGCTGAGGCGCCCGGTTCGTCCGCGAATCTTCGCCGGCGTTGCTCACGCGGACTTTCCGGTGTGGTTGGTGGTTTCACCTTCCGGCGTCTATGATCCACCTGCTCCTCGCCACTGCTGCTTTCCGATGTGTCCTCGTCGTCCTCGTCATCGTCATCGTCGTCATCTTCATCGTCATCGGAATCGGACGAGGACGACGAACGGTGCGCCTCTTCCGCACCATTCGAACGCTGCATAACTCGGTGCCTTTTTTCCTCCGGCCGACGGTGGTGTTGCTCCACCTCCGCCGTTCGTTCACTTCTCCGGCGATGATGGTGATGATGATGATGATGCTCGTCGATCCGCTTCTGCCCATTCCCCTGGGATGGCGGTTCCGGAGGTTTCGTGTGGTTGCGGCTCACTCTTCTCGCGGTACGTTGTTCTTTACGTCGTTCATCCTCACTTTCCTCCTCCTCCTCCTCTTCCTCCTCTTCCTCGTCGTCATCGTCGTCGTCTTCTTCATCTTCTTCCTGTTGCTCGCGCGCCTTTCGCTTCTGTTGCTCTCGTTCCTTGCGCATTTCGTGCTCGCGTTCCTTCTGCTGGCGCAACAACCGTTCCCGCACCTCCACCTCGATCTCTTTCGGCGTCTTCGCACCGAGTGTATCGGTGCGAACGATGATCCGGTGTTTCTTGAACGATTCCGACACCATCGACGGTTCTTCGTCGTCCTCGGTGCGGCTGACACCGTTCTGCTCGATCGGCTGAGCACCAGAACTAGCAGGCGTGACCGGAGCGGAAGCGCCGGTATTCGCAACCGGTGGCATCGGTGGTTCCGGTGGCGATCGTGGCCCAATCGGACCCACCACCAAAACCGGTGGCGGTTCGTTCGGTTCCGGCGGTGGTGGTTCTCGCGGTCCTTTCGAACGTTCCTCGGATTCGCGCCGTCGCGCCGAGCGAGACGAACGGGACGAACGGTGCCGCCGGGAGGAACGGTGCTTGTAATTCGAGCGCGAGCGCGAATGCGACCGGGAACGGGTATGGCCCCGCGAACGCGAACGTGACCGCGATGGAGGCGTTGCACCCCGTATCGTCGACACCAGGTTCTTGGACATCGGTTTCGACATCTGTATCGCAACCTTTTTCGCATGATCGTCCGATCGCGAGCGGGAACGGGTGCGACGCTTGCTTCGCCGGTGACTGTGCGACCGTGAGCGTGACCGTTTCGATCGGCTGCGGCTATGTGTACGGGACGACCGGGAACGTGACCGGGATCGTGAGCGCGATCGCGACCGGGAACTGGATCGCGAACGTCCACGTCTGCTCCGGCTGCGACTCCGGCTTCTGCTACGGCTACGACTGCGACTACGCGTCCTCGAACGTCGGCTTCTGCTGCGACTACGACGACGATGCCGCGAACGGGACCGTGATCGTGACCGCGATCGAGAATACGAACGATCATTGTCATAATCATCTCCACCCCGTCCTCCACCACGATAGTAATCGTAGCCACCGCGTCCCCGGTAGCCACTACCACGCCCACGAGAAATGCCGCCACCACCAACACCTCCACCTCCACCAGGACCACCGCGACCGTAGCGTGGACCGCGGGTTGCCGTCCGATACGCACCCCGGTACGCCATCGAGCTGTAGTACTGCGCGTAGAACGGATCGTACGAGTACGGGTAGCTCATACCGGTGGACCACTCCATGCCGGGATACATACTGGCCGGTGGGTAGCCTGCCGTTGCCACCATCGGATGCCCGTACCCGACCGCGTGATCGTACGGCATGGAATGGGTGGGATAAGGGGCTGCATGCTGCACCGGCGGCTGCTCATCGCGCTTGCCCTTCTCGTCGCCCGACACCAGCTCTTCCTCCCCGGACGAACCGTCCTCCTCCGATGAGGACGAGTTCTTCGATGACATCGTTTGCGATTTGCGCTTCTTTTTCGGCTTGCCGCGCGGTGTATCGCTCAGGATGGCATCGTCCGAGCTGATCGTGTTGATGCTCGGCGATCGCGACCGTTCCACCTTCACGCCAAGCCCGGTACTGAGCACCTTTTTCAGCACGCTACCATCCTTCGCCTGTTTCAAGCGTAGGCGCATCTTTTCCAGCTCCCTCTCCTGTGTGGCCTTCAGCTTGCTCGCCTTCTTCTGCCGTTCCGTTACCGAACATGTGCTCATTCCGTCGATGCCTTCACCATCGCTCGACGCGATGCTTCGTCGTTTGCCTTTCTCCAACGATTGCTTCAACTGCGGGAACAAGGAAAATGTTAAATGGTGGAAAGGAGAGGGGGGGAGAATAAACGAATAAATTTCACGTCCACCACTCACCTTCATGCGATTGAACAGCGCATCAACCAGTCGGATGCTTTCCAGCTTGCGCTGAGCCTCGAGCAGCTTCTTCTCCTCCAGCCGAATCTTCTGACTGATCTCGTCCGATTCCTTCTGGCGTAGTTTCTGCAGATGTTTCTCCTTGCGCCGTTGCTCCCGCTGCAGCTGTTGTTCGATTTCGGCCTGCCTCAACTCCTCCTGTCGCTTCCTGCAGCATGGATGGCAAGCATCGTGAAAATGTATAAGGTTACAGCAGTACATGCAGTTGTTATAACTGAAACTAAACTTAATCATTGATCTTATTGAAATATCGCTCCCATATACCTGGGCTAAGCAAAAAAAGTCTATTATTTCCATTATCTATATTCCTTGCTTTACTAATACGTCACTTCTCGATGTTCCTCTTCATCCGCTTAGACAAACTTTTTCTATCAGAATGTTTTTCTGTAGAAGGTTCAATCTAGTAGGCATGCAATCATCAAGATGTTTGTGTGTATCAAACCAAATTATAAATTGCAAAGCAAACCCTTTCCGCTTAAATTGTTGATTGTAGGTAAAAAAATCGAAACAAAATTCAAACTTCAATTCCATCCCTTTTGTTCTCGAGAACATTTATCCACTTTTGCTGTTGGTGACATTTTCCAAACCTTTCTTGCTCCTTGCGCGCCTCCTCCTCCGCCAGTCGCTTCTTTTCCAGTTCCTCCTTTTCCCGGTCGGCCGCGATGAGCCGATCGCGCACGACTTGCCGCTTCTTCACCGACGCATCGCTCAGATGCTTGGTTTTATCGAAGTCCACCGCGATCGTGATGGCCAAGTTCCGTTCGCCCTCCTTACGCACCAGCTTCATGCCGCGAAATTCGTCCATCGCCTTCACGAACCCGACGTACTCGGAAAACTGCACATACCTGTGTACCGTACCGTCAATGCCGTGGTAGAAAATACGGTCATACCGGGGACGAGAGAAGAAAAAATAGAAAGAAAACAAACAAACACATAGCGAAACAGGGACTCTCTTTCTCACGCCGATACAGAGCAACAGATCCGCTCTGTGGCATCCTTTCTGGCTCCGGCTGGCTTTGATTTTCACTTTCAGCGAACCCCCCCAACCCCGATTCCCGTGTGCATCTCCTCCATGCCATCCGCCGCGGCAAACCATCGTCCACCGGCCGTGCGGTGTGACCTTACCCTTCGAAGTACATCTCCTGGTCGAAGCTAAACTTCTTCATGCCGGACATGTGCGCCTTCATCTGGGCCCGGTACGGGTCGCAGATCGGAATGTCGACCGCCCGCACCTCGCCAAACTTCTCGAAGATGCGCTTGAAGATGCTTTCGCTCGGTTTGGCGCCGTCGTCGTTTTCGGCGTGCCGCGGACAGAACCACTTGATCGGCATGTTGCTAAAGTGGATCGTGTCCGGCCGCTCACCCGCCTTCATTTCGTCCATGTTGCGGGCATCGCGGAAAAACGAATCCCAATCATGCCGGGTTGGGAACTCGTCCTTCGCCTCCGATGCTCGCACCTTCACCGACTCGTCGAACCCGGCCAACCGGAGCGGGCGACCGTCGAGCCGAGACAGGACGGCTTTCAGCTTGCCCTTGTCCTCCAGCTCTCCCTCGAACCGTATGAAGCCGACGGTACTCTTCGAGACCTTGAGGGAAAATGAGGGATAAGTGTTAATTTCACTCGGCCTTTACTCCGTGTACGATTTCCAGCCATCTTACCTTCAACAGGGAGAACTTATCTGGCAGTATCATCTGGCGCATCTTCTCCATAACATCGTAGTTGGAGATCGTTTTGCCAGTGATGGAGCCGGGCAGTGCGACCGAGATGTTAAACTTTGCCAGCGGCTTGAGGTACAAGCTGTGCGGCAGGTACAGCGGCACGCAATCGTTGACATCCTGTATGGTCTGTATCATTGTTCCGGTGGTGAGTTTTATGGTCGAGACATCCGGCAACAGACACTCGAAACGAACAGGACACAGTTGTTCAGAATGGTTATTGTAGTTTCGGAGCCACAGTCAGCAGAAATATTTCCGCAAAACGTTCACATTAACACACGGTCGATTCAGCAAACCGACAAAAAAAAATAAATAGTTCAATGCAGTTGAGAGACGATACGTAGGGTTTTTTTAGTTCGTTTTGTTGCGTTATTTCATAAACATTCGAGTTTCACCACAGTAATTTGTACACACGCGCGCGCGGACACATATAGAAAGAAGAAAGAAGAATGATTTTGTTAGCCTGAGAAACAATTCCACGCAAGGGCCAGGGCGCACTGGTGGTGCGCCATCATGACGAAAGTGGGGTCGATATGCAAGCGCCGACCACGACCCCAGACGGAGATCAGAAATCCCTAGAAAAAGAGACACCACACCACAGCAGCAGTAGCACCACACCAAACAGTAGCCCGTTCCGCAGCAGGTTTAGAGAGGGAGTAGTTCACTATCGAATTCAATAAATTGCTTTCAATTTGTGCTTTACGGAGATTTTGCAAAAAACGGGAAAACGATGCTCCCGAAGACTTTTTCTCCAATTTTTTGACAACCCTGCTGCATTTGTGCCTTTTCTTCTTCTTGGTTCTTCTACGTTGACAGCGACCAAGGTGCTTAGTAAGGTATGTAATGGCAAATTTGTATCGTTTTTATAAGGGAACCATTTTCGGTATTTATGCGCTTAGTTATATTAATAAAATTACATAACTTATCAAAAAGTTATTAAACAAAGTCATACTTACTAATACTCCGTCATCATACTCACCCGAACAGCGAAGGAACTGATCTGTCAGGTAGTGAAATGTCAGTTTGTACCCCATAATTCTATCTGCTTCATTGAAACCACCTTGGACCAAAACTTCGTCGCGTCCAACGTCTATAAAAAACAAAAAGTGCAAGCCGCAAAAGTGCAGTCTCATTTGTGAAGGAACTGCGCGTTCCGATAAGTGTTTCAAGCGAAAGTAAAAGGTGAATAAGTTTGGTCTTTTTAGTAAACGTTAGCCTTCAACTATCTTAACTTCCTACCGATGGGTTACAATATTTATTGCACCGCATTTCGCCTTTTGCGAATCAGAATTTTCACTTCCTGGGTACATTTCACCAGTGATAGTGTGCGTGTGTTGACGCAACGTTCGAATACAAAACAATTTCGGATTGTTTTGAGTTTAGTTTCGCTCAAAAGCGCTTAATTCACAATTTTAATCGTATTTATTGTTTCTTCTGCAGCATCAAACTCCATTGTACGCGTTGAGGTAATACGCTGAGGCTACAACAAGTGAACAAACAAAATGGCTCGCTTGACCGGCGTCGCCATCGTCCTACTGGCGATGGCCGTTCTTGGAAGTGCCGATTTCGTAAGGTAAGCATTAGCGCATGGAATTTTTTTTACCATACTTGAGGTCGATAATCGAATTATCGTCCGAGTTTGTGCATACCATCTATGGAGTTGCAAAAATCACAAAAACACAACAAAGAACCATCGACGCGCAGTTGGCGTCGAGTGTGACTCATCGATTCGGTGTTGATTATCGTTATCACAACAATAATAGCGTTGTTGGTAGATACAAAACACCGAAACAAAACTAGCCGACTAAACTCAAGTTTAAAATTTGAATCATAAAATATAAATTAATATGGGATTTTTATTAAATAGTAAATCATTCCGAAACTTGATAAAGCGTGCAATAAACGGCTGAAACAGTGTTGTTGTCTGCTCGCTGATTGATAAATCTCTATCTCATTACCGATTATTTTCATAATTTTCTCGGTTGTTCTCCGACCTATCATGCCACTTTACTGTTCATGATTCATCCGCTCCGTTACATTTCGGTCGTTTGATGATAACGTTGTTATGATGTTTTTTCCGCCTCACAATCAAACTGACCGCAATTTTGGTGTTTCTTTTTCGAATAAAAATAACATTCATTTTCGTAGGGTTGCTTTGCATAAGGAACCGTCCGCTCGGGACCATTTTCGCAGTGTTGGCACCGAAATTAAGCAACTCCGGCTGAAGTACGGCGACACGACTGGCCCGGTTCCGGAACCACTGTCCAACTATCTCGATGTAAGGGTTTGTGGTTCGCAGAGACAGGAGCGCATTATGTACTCATCCTTCACTTTCCAAATCGTTTGTCATTCTATAGGCTCAATACTTTGGGGCCATCACGATCGGTACGCCACCGCAGAGCTTCAAGGTGGTGTTCGATACCGGTTCCTCCAACCTGTGGGTACCGTCGAAGCAGTGCTCGTTCACCAATATCGCCTGCCTGATGCACAACAAGTACGATGGCAAGAAATCGTCCACCTTCGAGAAGAATGGTACGGCCTTCCACATCCAGTACGGTACGGGCAGCCTGTCCGGTTATCTAACTACCGACACCGTGAGCGTCGGTGGCGTTGCCGTCGAGAAGCAGACGTTCGCGGAAGCCATCCAAGAACCGGGGCTCGTGTTTGTGGCGGCCAAGTTTGACGGTATTCTTGGTCTGGCTTACAAATCCATCTCGGTCGATGGGGTGGTTCCGGTGTTCTACAACATGTTCAACCAGGGCAAGATCGATGCACCGGTTTTCTCGTTCTACCTGAACCGCGACCCGAGCGCATCCGAAGGTGGTGAGATCATTTTCGGTGGATCCGACTCCAAGCACTACACGGGTGATTTTACGTATCTGAGCGTGGACCGTAAGGCGTACTGGCAGTTCAAGATGGATGGCGTCAGCGTCGGTGACAGCCAGTATTGCAACAATGGGTGCGAAGCGATTGCCGACACTGGTACCAGCCTGATTGCGGGCCCGGTAGCGGAGGTGACGGCGATCAACAAGGCCATCGGTGGCACCCCGATCATGAACGGTGAATATATGGTCGACTGTTCGTTGATTCCCAGCCTGCCGAAGATCACGTTCACGCTCGGTGGCAAAGCGTTCACGCTCGAGGGTGCTGATTACATTCTGCGCGTTGCGCAGATGGGCAAAACTATCTGCCTGTCCGGGTTTATGGGTATCGACATTCCGCCACCGAATGGACCGCTGTGGATTCTGGGTGATGTGTTTATTGGCAAGTACTACACTGAGTTCGATATGGGTAACGATCGGGTTGGTTTTGCCACGGCCATCTAGATTTAGCGAGGTGCTTGGTGCTGCTGGAAACCAAAGGGAAAGATGGAAATGATCGTCAGCGGGATCGGTTTGATTGTTACATTCTGGGAGGAATATGGCCTTTCCGGAGTCATTGTAACATATTTCAAGAAGTTTGTGAATCAATAAAAGAAAGTTCAAACCGAAACAACTCTATTTCTTGTTGCATTCATATGGTGGTGATCTGAAAGGAATTTGAAAATGCGCGAAATGTTTCAAACGGCCTGAAACGTTTCACATACGCTTCAACCTGTCATCCGGATGGTTTTTATTTGGATTGAAATGTTGTTTACAATCCACCGGTCGAGACGCAGATTTGCAATCCTCAATATTGTTCCAATACAAAGTATTCTAATGCTTTCTGAAACGACTGAGCACCAAGCATCTGCAGCGACATGCAAAGGCGAACCATATTCACTGCAGCCAAGTAAGCCTACAATGGTAAGTGCGTTTGGTATTTTTTATTCAGTGGAATGTAATAAACATATACTTTCCACTCGTAATTAGCAACTGAAATCAGCAAAAAGTTATGCCAAAGACCGAGACAAAGGATCTAAAAGAATATTTCCCTACGGAAACTACAACCGATATTATGGCTACCGCAACCAAAACACAACGCCTGCTCAAGATCCACGGCTGCAGGCGTTCGTGCAACGGCGGGAACTATTTGAGGGGAAGCGTATGCTGGATGTGGGCTGCAACAATGGGGCGCTGACGGTTCAGTTAGCGCTAGCCTGTCGTCCTCAGTCGGTGATCGGTATCGATATCGATGGCGACCTAATTAAAGACGCCCAGAAACACTGGAAAATGGCTCTGCTCGGTGGTTGCAGGAAGGATGAGTCAACCAGTGTTGATATGGTGACATTCAAGCGCGTCAACTACATTTATGACGATGCTGCCCTGCTGGACATGGAGAAACCACAGTTCGACGTTATCCTGTGCCTTTCGGTGACCAAGTGGATGCATCTCAACTTCGGTGACGATGGGCTGCGTCTAGCGTTTAAGCGTATGTATCGGCAGCTACACCCGGACGGGTTGCTCATACTAGAAGCACAACCGTGGAGCAGCTACAAACGGCGCAAGAAGCTAACGGAAACGATAGCCAAGATTTTTCAGACCATCAAATTCCTTCCGGCAATGTTTGAGCAGTTCCTGCTGAGCGAAGCGGTTGGCTTCCGCGAGTGCACAGATTTACCGATTCCGGCGCGTTCGACTGCAGGCTTCCAAAGACCGATACAAATATACAGAAAGTAGGCACAAGTAGGTTAAAAAATTTGTGAAGTGATTTCTAACGCTTGAACCGGGAATTACTTGTCTTCATTTTTTTGTGAAAAAATATAATCATAAATGAAAAAAATATGATTTTTTTTATTGTGTTACGTTTTCTATACTCATATGTGGTACACTGTGGTGCAGAATCCCCCACCATGATCACTTGGCAGCTGTGCGTAGGAATGCGCCCCAAGCTTCACGGTTAGTTGGATCAGCGTGCAGCGCTTTCTGGGCTAGAACGCGACAACGCCGTTTATCCAACGGACGTATAGCTTCACTGGCAACGGCCAACCAGTGTGCGGTGTCTGCGGCACGCGTCTGACGCTTTCGGTCAGCTATATCCAACGTCACGGCACCCTGCGCTACGCTGCACGCCAAGCGAAGATTGTTTTTCGGTGTGCGGAAGCGTTTCAATAATGCCATAGCTACCAACTGCCACAGCTTCGGACGATGCGGGAAACGATGTACTTGTGAAAGCAAATAGGTATAGCATAGCTTCCTTTGATTCTGACAACGGAAAAAAGTGAGGATAAAATCTGCCCAATCGAGTACTACTATTTGTTACTAACTTACGCTTTGCCAGTAAAACTCCGAAACCAGATACACGACGTGATGACCGTGAACGGGATCGTCTTCGTGCTTTCGCAGATCTTTTATCGCGAGTTCCGTCGCCTCCGTATCGCGATGAAGTAATGCCAGCGCGCACGCGGAAAACAGCGCCTCGATAGGTGGTTGGGGCAGTGTAATGCTGAAGGTAGCGGGAAAAAATATGCTCCAATTATAGTTATGATTCAGGCAAAATAAAAGTAAAAAACAACTCAAAGCTCGCTTAGGTTTACCATTGAAAGAGAACCGACTTGGCGGCGTCCGGCCCTTGGAAGGCGTACACCATCGCCGACATCGCAATCAGCACGTACGCCTTCTCAGTGTCTGTCGTCTCGGCTAGGTAGTTGAGACATTGCTCGTACTCGGTGAACGATTGCTGATACTGTTGTGCACGGAAGTACGCCTGGGCTCTACCGATCAAACCCCGGTAGGATGGTTCCGCTCGCATGTTTTCGTAACATCGCAACGCTTCTTCGTGACGTTGTTGCTTCATCAAACTATAGCCCAGGTCACACAGGAATTGATCTTTAATCTGCGCCGTGTCGGCTACGTTTACCGCTCGACGGTACGCATCAGAAGCCGTACGCCACAGCCCGAGGCGGCTGCTAAGGTTGCCCAGGAAGCTTAACGCCACCGCAGAGGCCCGATCGGCTAAATCCGCGCAGTGCCAGGTGATGGAATCGTGCGCTACCGGCAACGCACCCATAGCATCGATCGCGAACCGGTACCGCTCGTTTTCCTGATAGTTATCTTCGTTCACCACCGAGCATACCCAGCACGCATAGCCGATCGACGACTCACGGTGGTAGCCCAATTGCGTGCAGTGCCGGAATAAGTCCATTGCCTCGTCCATCTGCCCACAAGACTCGGCGATCAGTGCCTGCCCAATCCAAGCGTTCATAAACGTCGTATCACACTGTTGTGCTCGGCCGAAGGCTTTATTCGCGAGACCGAGGGGCCCGTGCTTTAGATACAAAACGCCCAGGTTGTTCCAGGCAGCGGCAGCAGTTTTACGGTCGACCGTAACCGCTTCTACGAAACAGTGCTGAGCCAGGGCCAGGTTGTTTACCTCCTTCGTGGCACAAATCACCCCGAGCAGGTTCCAGTTCTGCCAGCGGGACGGATCCAATTTTATGCACTGTTTGGCCATATCTTGCGCGGTGTTAAGTAACTTTAGCCGTTCTTTCTCTCCATCACACGCGTCTGCCACATTAGAAGAAACAGCATCCATTGCACGGCGGAAGTGATTCGCCGCCAGTTCGTACCAGAAGACACTGTTTTCCGGGTTCTGTTTCAAGATTCGCCCGTAACATCGGGCAGCCAGTTCGGACAGTTGATTGCGTTTAAGCACAACGTACTGCCGTTGCTCGCGTCCCGCCAAGCTTCCTTCGATTTCCAGATGGGAGTAGAGCGCCGGAAAGGATGCCACCGTGTCCAGAACTTTGGCCAGCTGTTGCCACAGACAGATAAAGTTTGGTTTCATTTTTATAGCGCGCGTTAGATGCTCGACACAAAGCTGTGCATGATCGCGACTTCGTCCCAGCAACCGTTGACTAAGTCGATAGAAGCAAAGCCCCATATGCGAATCAGCGATTCCTTTGATGGCGGGAAAATAATTCTCGTGCTGAGCTAGCAGTTGCTCGAACAATTCAAGTCCTTCCTTGTGAAGTTTAACCGTCTGTAACGAAGTGACGGCAAAATAGAACATACATGTATCTCTTTCCACCTACGTTTGCTTTGTCTCATTTACTCACATTTTTTATGTTTGCCAATTGCAGCAGCGGATATGGATTACCGGGGTTCCGTTCAGTTATCTTCTCGAACAGCTTCATCGCCGACGAGTACGAACCACGGCCGAGATATGCATCTGCCAGTCCCTCCCACGCAGTCGGATTGTCCACGTCGTAACGGAGCATCGTACGGAATGCACCGATCGCTTCATTGTACTCTTGTCGACCGAGATGATGTAGGCCGAGCAGCAGCTGTGCCCAAGCCGCCCCAGAACAGAGGGAAAAAGTGGTTGACAGCATTGTCGCATTCGCATCCCATTCTCCGTACTTGCGGTACAGGCCACTCAAAAGGATGACCGCATTGCGCGAGGCTGGACTCAGGTGGACACTTTTTTCCAGACATTTGCGTGCACGCAGCAAATCGCCCTGCTCCTGGTACAGTTTGCCGAGCCGATAAAAGCAGGCGGCATTGTTCGGATCCAGCTTCGTTGCCTTTAGGGCAGCGAAGAAACTTTCCTCACGTTTGCCTTCCATACTGCCGAGCAGGTTGGAAAGCTCCAGCAAACAGCTGCTGCTAGCTTCATGGTGGGAAAGCAGCTCGATTGCTTGGTCAACGTTCCCGGCCTGTTTTGCGCGCAACGCTCGCAGATAGTCCAGCCTTTCTGAGCCGATCTCTTCGACCTTCTGCTCGAGTGCCGCAATGCTTTGCTCCGCTGCATTTAGATCACCTAGTAATAGGTTTGTTTTGCACCAATAAAATAGGAGCTCCACCGATTGATCGCTCTTGTACAGTGCCGAAAAGCATTCGTTCGCTTCGCGAAGCTTTTCTTCATCTTCGTTTTCCATGAGCGTTATGGCGTAGTTTAGGTGCGTAACCTTCATGCTGCGATAGAGGTTTTCCGCCAAACCGTACGCTTTCTGACGAAAATATATGTCAGCCAACAGTGTCAAACATGGTGTCCACATGGGCTGCACCTCGTTGGCACGCCGTAGGATACGCTCCGCTTCCACCAGCTGACCAGCGTTATAAAGAAACTTTCCCTTCGCTAGCAGTGCCGTGGACGAGTTGGGTCCGATGGTGACCGCCCGTTCCAGATAATCTTCCAGCTTGTGTGGGAGCAGTGACGCCATCTGTTCTTCTGGCACGATCCGTTCACTGTACAGCTTGCATATCCATTCCAGTGGGTAGATATCGTTTGGAAAGCGATCGTGCATAGCAGCAGCAATGGATATCAATCGATCGAAGCGTTTCTCACGGTGAAGCAGCTTGAGATAGCGAAGAAATTTATCACGCTGGTACACGTCCGCGTCATTACGAATTTCCCTTTCCAATACCATGCTAACCTGAAAACGTCAACCAATCCGGTATAAATCATATGAAATTCAGTCATTAAACCACATCACTCTCATACCAAAGCAGGCTCTGCGATTTCCAAATCCACATTCTGCGACACTATTTTGCCCAAATATTCGAAGGCAGATCGTTGCCTATCCTCTTGCTCGCTCCCCGTTTCCTTTTCCAACAGCCGCAACGCTTTCTCCACCGCACTCCGTGCAGCGGCACCATAAATTTTCGCATGTAGATCCGCGTATTTGTCCGGCGTAAGCGCTAGCAGCTTCTCACAAACGTCCGGCAGTTCGGTATCGTCAGCACAACCGAGCAAACCCTGCAGAGCAACCGTCGGTTCGGTGGTACAGCTGATGGCTCGCTTCAAATATGTAACCGCTTCTTTCTTATCACTTTCCTGATAGGAGGCACCTAGTAGCAACAGTGCCATGTAGTTATCATTCTGCTCCTTCAGTACTTTCTGCAAAAGTAAGCGCACACTAGAATTGTGGATATTGCCGGTACCGATGGGATGAACCAAAAATCAGCTTACATTGCACAACTTGATTGCATCCGAAAACTTCTTGTTCTTAACCGCTTCACGGGCCTCCTTAAGGGTAGCTTTTGCTTCTTTCGAAGACATTTATAAACGGTAAAGTGAATGTTCACAATTAAAACTGAATAAACACGTAATGTGATGATGACGAATGGAAGAACATAAAATATAAACAAACCGGGAAATGCTTCCGAACATTAATAGCTGTCAAACGGAGTGAAATTGTATTTTTTGTTTAATAATAGTAGAGATTCTTTGAAATTTGTGAAATATTAAACGAACAAGCTTAGTATTCATTCTTACAGTATTTTCCGAAAAATAATAAGAAATAAGTTGCTAAATTTTAGGAAAATATTTCAACGTAGCCGGCGCTGTCGCAATAGCGGGTTTGACAGTTGTAAGTTTTGTTTTGGTAGCGTATTTGTTGCTTGGGTATGCCGAAACCCCGGGAAACGCACAAGCGCACAAACAAAACAAATGCCATTTTTTGTGTGGCCCCGTGCGCGGGTGTGGTAAACACAGTGCAAATTTTACTTCCCCCAGTTCGTTTCCTCCTCCCCCTATCGCATAATCTCATCTAGCTTCTGTGTTCTGTGTTCAGGTGTGTTCGATTCGTGTATTTGCACGCGCTTTTAGTTAAGTGGCCTGGCGGGGCTTCCATTTTGTGTGACTGTTGTTCCTCATGATTTGGCTTCCATTTTTTTTCGGCTGTTAAGTGCAGTGCACTCAATTGCTCATCTCTCATACACATCGGAGAAGTTGCAGCTTCCGATTGCAGTTGTGCATTGTAAAACGTGGGTGCGTTGAACGGCTTCATTAGGCATGCAAGTGTGGCACGGAAACCGATTATCATAAATCTGTTTTTGGCGAAAAGAAACGACGCCTACCGGATGCTGGGCGTCTCGTCTGCATGCTTTGCAGTCTCCTCAATAAGCAAAACGGAAGACAAATTGCATGCCGTGTGGTGCAGTAACCCAAGTGAACCAAAACGTAATGCGTTCTACGGTTGTTTTACTCCAGAGGAAGTGAAAAGCAGGAATATTACGCTATTGGTAAGTGGACGGCAAAAGGCGGTTTGAGCGCGAGAAGTGAGGTTCTGTGATTTTGGCGGGATTTTAACGGCACCAGGAAACTTCTAATTCTAGTAGCCTTAAAGATTTCTATTTGTTTACTAAATCGAAATTCTTTTCCGTACTTATTTATAATCATCAACAACGTTGTTATCTACCGCTGCCTGTCTGGCTGGAATAACCCAAAAGCACGCGTTTGATTTAGTTGACGAGTCATGCTGACTATTTATATCGCCTCAACCATCGAAAAGCGTAAAATCCCCCCCAAAGTACGAAACGCCACCACAACGACGAATAGCATGCAAATATAACACAAACAACGCTCCATCGGATGTAGAAATTCCAAAAGGTTCTAAATGACGCAAGCAGGCGGCACACATCTGTGGTGGGCCAACCGACTACGACATCACGTCAACGTTTGCGTTTGCTATGTTTTTTTTTGCTATACGCGTGCTCACCTTCCGCTGCTAGTTGCATACGCGACAATATTCCGTCGTCAAGGCTGCGCGCAGTATTAAGCGCGCGTGCTCGCGCAACGGTTAGGAACTATTTCCGAAGGTCCTTCGAACACGTTAGAATGCGCCCGGTGATCATAGATTAATGCACCCAGTCAATCCAAGCAAGGACAGGTAGGGAGTCCGTGTATGAGTCAGAGCAGGTTTTGTTAAAATCAGTTACCTGGTGTGTATTGGGATTCTGTGCGTGTGATATTTATTTTCTGCTCAAAATTGGCATATTCCAATCGAAACACTTCGTCGCTCTAGTGTCGCTCTAGGTGTCAGTTCCTTCCCAGCGAGTTCTTTGTGTGTGATGTTTTCCATCTTCCGTTTGGTTTAAGGAAATTTTTGCATCGCAGAGTAACCAATAGCAACGCCGAGCAACGCACTTCGCTGCACGATGGAGGACAACACGATAAGCATGTTTATGGATGTCAAGCTGGATATTCGTGAAAGGAAGCTAGAGTTTTCCCATATGAAGGTAAGAAAAAGGCTTTTTTTAATCTACGTTTAATCCATGCTACTGGTCTGTATTTGTGTCCATTTTTCATCCCCACTAAAACACAGTCCTGGTCGCGATACTTTGTGCGCGTGGAAGCCGTGAAATGTTTCCCGTGCTACATGCGCATCTCGTTCTTCGCCTCACCCACCGACACCACCACCGATCTCATCGTACGGATAAACATACCCGGGCTGACGGTGCAGATGGCGACATCCCGCACGAAGCAACACTCGTACGGGCTGTTCTGGAAGAACAATCGCAAACGTTGCTGCGCCTACTTCGCGCTAGAAACACAACTCCTCTGCGAGCGCCACCTGCGCTGGATGAAGAAATCGATTCGTAATCTGGAGCTGTACCGGCAGGAGATGATGCAGCTGCGTCGGGCCAGCCGTACGCCGGTGTACGAAATCCGCCAAGAGATGCAACCGCTCGATCCGCTCGCATCGGCCTTGGCTGCGAAGTACGAGGCTGACTGCGATGATCTCGGTATCTACCAAAATCTGGACAACACGCAGAACATTATGGGCCTTCAAGATATGCTCGGTCCACTGCCGACGGTTCCACCGCCGGCATCGTCTCATCAGGAACGATTCGATATGAACTGGTCACGGCGCATATCCGGCGTGTCGGGCATATACGAGGAAATTGGCGACGATAGGCTACCCGGTGTGAACTCCAGAATGTCACGCGCTTCGATCGCTTCCGGAATCTACGAAGAAATGAAGCTGGTGGTAGTGAACGAGGAAGATGGCGAACGTTCGGGTGAGAAGAACGATTCGAAGCCACCCCCACCATTACCGCCTCGGACGCGGTCCAACACCAACGAAGACTTTGACTTGCAGCGTTCCTTTACCGCGCCGGAAGTGGAGCTTATCAAGAAGAAACGACATCACTGGCTTCGATTGGATTCCGTGTTTGGACGGAAGCGAACGACCAGCACAGAATCGCACGGATCCGCATCGGGCAAAAAGACTCCTACCAGTGGAAAGGATGGCAAAACGGACCGGAAAGCTCCGGAAGGTGAGACGAAAGGTGCCGTGATCCACCGGAAGAAGATGTGCGGTCGGTTGCGTTTGGCCGAGAACAAGCGTAACAGTTTTTCCAGCCCGGACCTGAGCCGACTGAAGGTTTGCGAGGCACCCGAACTAACCGACCTTTCCAGTGACAACCTTTCCGACGGGAATGGGTCATGCACGTCCGAGTTTTATCCGCAACCCGATTACATCGACTACATCGAAGAGGATTGCTGTTTCGCGTCGTCCGAGTACATGAATGTGTCTGCCGCATCTCTCACAAGCTCCGGCCGGCTAGAGGAGGAAAGCGACAAGGACCTGACGGTGGGCATGAAGCGGTTAAACATATCCGAGCGCATTTTCGGTGCTTTCAATCAATCGGCCAACTCGTCCACGGTGAATCTGGTCGGCAGTGTTGCCGCGTTGGAAGGAAAGGAAGAACGTGAAACGAATTGTCCGCCACCGAACAGGGATCCCGAGCTGGATGGGTACCTCGAGATGGGACCGGTAGGGACGGGATTTAATCGGAAGAAGCTGTTGGAGGAGGAGGTGATTTATCGTAACAATATGATGGGACAGAAAGCGCTGTGTGTGCCGGAGAGTGAAGAATCAATCTACATGAGTATGGGTGGCACGGCCAAGCTACTGCCGGAACCGATTCGCTCCAGCTCGACCAGCTCGAATAGCAGCAGCAGTAGCGGGGTGAGCAGTGCGAGTGATCAAAGCTGCGCCACGACGACCCAGGACGGTGGTACCGGTAGGAACCGCTGCTCGGTGGATGATAAGATTCCGTCCTACTATCCGAACGGCGATTGTTTGCGTACACCGCCACCGACCGGCGGTAAAACTGACAAGAGTGAAACGTGGACACCCCCGCCCGCTACACTGCCGCGAACCATCCGTTCCGCCCAACGGGCTACCTCCGAAGCAACCGCAGAAGCTCAGAATCGTGTGCAAGCATCGTTCCGGACGCCGAAAGCAACCTGCCGACGATTGCGCACGTCCAGCAAGGATGGTGCTTCACCACAGATGCAACAAAAGTACGCAACACTTGCACGCATTTCTTCCTCGCCGAATAGAGGCCCGGAAAAGACGAAAGGTGCGTGTGCCGATGGCGTTGCGCTGACCCCGATGACGACACCAATTAGCAAGCGTTTCGGTTCGTTACCACGCTTCGGTAAGATCGATCTTTCGCCGCTGAGGATGAAAATCAATAGCGTTCTGCAGCGGCACAACTCGGGCAATCTGTGATCCGTTGTCGTCGTCGTCGTGGCTAACTCGATCTCACCGATTTTCTTCCGCAAGCGTACGGAGAAATGGAACTATTGTTCTGTTTTTTTTTATACGGAAAAGCACGTGCTTAGTTTTTTCGTTTGCATTATTTGTATTAACGTTTTAATATCGGCTCAATCAATAATCTCAACTCGATTCGATACTGCCATACATGCTGACAGGGCTTTTTACTGTCCCAACTATGCCTTTGCAAGATCGCGTTCAAACGATCATATGTAGCTTCGCTATAACATTTAATTCTAGCTATAAATAATGGTGCTGAAAAGCGCAAGAAACGCTAACGTATGATAAGGGAAGTTGTAATGAAAGGTGGAACAAATTGTTGACTCCAAACAGTCTTCAGTCGTACTGTTTTAGCTAGCTTCTCTTGTTTTTCTTTATTCTTGAATGGTGCTTTTCTGCGTGGATATTAGGCGAGAGTTGTTATATTAAATAGTGTTTAATTAAGCATAAGCTAATGCTTGCTTGTTTGGCGTCTGGAAGTTATTGTTGCTTTATTATACAAAAAATGATATACTTGCTAACGATAGAAGTTGATAGCACGAAAGACAAACTAAAAAGCATATCAGTGTAGATTCGCTTTAGGTAACGTAATTACACGATCGGCATCGCTCAGGTTCCATAGAACATCAATTATATATTACATTTGTAGGGATAAATGCTGCACGCACCAGAAGGAAAAACAGGTTGATTGATATGCTTAAACTGTGATTCTAGCCGATCCGCAATGCGTACAGGAGAACTTACTTCTCCCGTACACCAGACAGAACCGATCTTTTACAACAATGAATAAGGAGAAGAAGAGAGAAGAAGAAGAATTGTGTGTAGAAGTTGAAGGACATCGATAATTCTACGTGTAGAAAAGCAAAATAGGATTATAAGAGTGACAGTGGAATCTCGCGATATTCCTGCCGCGCTATTCTTTTTATCCTTTTAACTCGCCCATAATCAGTACAGAGTCTAAGCTAAATGAATGACTAAACCCACCATATCATATTTTGTGCATTCAGATATTAGTGATGCAATGCTTCAGCAAAAGGCTTGAAAACGGTTAAGGAAAGTGTGCGCTTAAGCAAAATGGTAGCAAGTTTGAAATGTACAAAAACCGAATATATTTCGCACCACGGTCTTCGCGGTTGTGGTGTGCGGATGAAACAAAAATAAAGACAAAACTAAATATATCGAGTTTGAGCTTAAAATATACAACTTCGTTCTGTAACATTGTAAACGTTTTATTATAGTTCACACGTACGGTGAATGGACATTCTGTACATGTACACAGGATACGTCCCAATACGCTTATTTACGTTGTGTAAACCTTGACAATATCACCTCGTACACTGTAGGTATCTTGAGCTGACAATTCTAATGTCCAATGGGACGCACACTGTCCGAACAAAGAAATTCACAGAAGCTCAAATAGAAAGAAACCCTCTCGAGGCGGGCACACATTGTAAAAGCCCTAGCAAAAATAAACAAATCTTTGTGAAATCGTTAATTGGTACACAGTTCTTCGTGAAAAAAAAAGTTGCATAAGTTAAACAGTCTGAGTTAGTTTTTACCCACAAGTGTACACAACATCCTACCCGACCTTCTTGCCAAACAGAGGGCCCACGTCCGTCGTTCTCGCGATTAACGATTACCACTGTGAAAGGGAACTGGGCTGTGCGTGCGTGTGCGAAACGCAGCGGGCACACTCTACACTCGATTTTCCGCGTGTAAACTTGCTTGCCGCCCGTTTGTGCAGTGGAAAATTGGTAGCGTAAGCACGACTCCATCCCGTAATACCTCTACCGTGTGCCAAATCGTGTGCGAAAGGTGAGAAAAGTCGTGCTGAAAAGTTCGTACGTTCCGGAGGCAGCAATTCCGCGCGACGGCGCGTTTGTGCGAGTGTATGTGTGTGTTCTTTGAGGAAAAAACGCATTCATTCCTGGGTAAGGAGTGGTGAGAAGTGAGGAAACCGCTGAACGGTGAGGCGCTCCCAGCAGCACCGCCAACCATCGCAACCACGCCTCATGCTGACGGAAGAGGCCAAAGGGTTTTTTTTGTGGTAGTGTGGGGAAGAGAGTGCGGAAAATGGAAATGCTTGCCTCCCTCGCGCTTCCTTCGGTCGGTGCGGACGAATGATGGGAAGCATTTCCGCCTTCTGAGGCGAGCTGGCGAATGTTTCTCACTCTTTGAGGCTGCGAACCATCACACACATACACACACGCAGACACGGTCGCAGTATCTCACTGAAAAAAGGTGTTTAGTCTGACAGAAAACGTTATGTTTGGAGCACATTTCATCACTGAAAAAGTATGCAAATAAAACAGATCGATAATATTGTGAGTGATAATGCATCCGTTGTGGGAATATACTTGCTGGAAGGTTTGTGTTGTGATTTTACAGTGAAGATGTTTCGTGATACGGAGTAGCCAGCCATGTGATACGAATTGTCATCTAGCGACGCACCCTATCAAACTTGTTTTGATCCTCATTAGGTACGACACAGCCTGCTTGGATCAGAGTTCAACGATCTTGCAATGAATCTCATCGTCGTGAATGATCATTTTTTAACGAGGAACAATCAAAAGCTTTATCCACATTTTTCGTATTTTTAAACTTGCACCGCAATGGAAGGAATGTTGTTTAATAGTCATCCCAACTTTAAATGCACGAAATTAAATTCCCTACTCAGACACATATGTCACCTTATGCGTGTCATGGCTTGTTTATGTGGCCTGTTTATTTTCCCGGTATTATTGTTTTCGTGCAGCTCGCCGCAAGCGGTATGCTCGGAAAATACTTTCGAGCGCTGATTTCTGAGTTTTATTGAATTGTTGAGCATCAGTTTTTACCATTACCCGAACATGGTAGTAGTAATCGTCACTAGAAAACGGCAACATTTTACCTGCAGCGAAAATGTGAACATTTGCTGAAAGTACGTGTGAGATGTATTGCGGATCCGTAGCCAAGTCGGGGTGGTGAGCCCAAACCCGGTGACGAGAGTGGCTCACGCGCGCCGTGGTGAGAAACGGTCGGGTGTCGGTGACCGCGCTTGCGGTGTACATGTGCTACATGGTAGTGTATGCGTGTGTGCGTGAATGCGACGACGTCGAGGTTGAGGAGGGTTTTTTTTTCGTTGTCTCCATTCTTCTCCTTCCTATGCGAAGAAATCGCGTTCCAATTGTGAAGAAGATAGGGTCGTGAGCGCGCCCCCGCGCCACCTCCTTCCCTCTTGCTGCTCGGTCGGAAGATTAGTTTTGCTTGTTTGTTTGTGTACGTGTGTTTGTTCTGTGCTCTAGCTTTGTGGTCTATAAATTAGAGTAAAAGTAACCTTTATCATCCACAGGAAGTAAGCGAAAACAAAAGGAAATGGGGAAGCCTCGTGAAATGTGCTAATGATGGACGTGAAATTTGGTATGTGTGTGTGTGCGTGTGCATATTGTTGCCGTCTCATTCGCTCGCACACACCACTTGCGCACGGGAGTAATCCACTGCCATCGGGGTTTGGTGTAATTGTGTGTGTATGTGCGTGAGTTTTTATGGTGTTGTACGTGCGACCGAGGTGGCGCCGTGTTTGTTGGAGAAGAAGTAATAACAAAAATAATAGAAGCGTTGCACTGTAGGCCTTGTCGAGGAAGGCGGTAGGTAGATGAAATCTCGATACGTTTTTTTTTTAGTTTTACGCCCCCCGTTTCGTTACGTGAAGCAGGCTGAAGTGTGTTAGTGGTGAGCAGCAAAAGAAAGCAGCGAGAATTATGCGTTCGCGCATGGTCGCACCGTGGGGTGGTGAGCTCGCGTGAGCAGTGAGAAACCATCGTGTGTTGTGTGTGCATTCTCAGCGCGCGCCGTGTGTGAGTCGTTTGGTACGTGCCCGAGTGGGCACTGTTTTTTTTTATTCTATACCTCGTGGTGGTGGTGTGATGATAATATCGCGTTGCCACCACACCGTGCCCTCCCCGTGTCTGTCCATAATCCATGATAGTATCAGCGTGCGCAAACATCAACCAAGGCAAGCCGATGGAGAAGCAGCAGTAAGACAATATTTTCCTAACCCATCCACCGTTCTGCCATCTTTTCGTTAAGCGGGAAGTAAAATAGTGCGCGAATCGGTTGGTTACCACCTCCCCCAGGGAGAGTGGTGCGAGAAAATCTACAGACGTGTTGGCTGTGTGTGTTTAGTGTTTTATTATCTTTTTTGTTTTTTACCCACATTTCTACCATGGCATGCTGCTGTGTGCCTGCTGCCTTCTTCCGTTGTGGTTGCTCGCGGAAACGTGAATAAGGAAGGAAAGTCGTACGCGTGTTCACTTCGTGAACATGTCAGCTTTCCATCGTGCTCACCACCATCGTGGCTGGCCATGGTTGTGTTGTGCGACCCACGAGCGTCAACGACGTCATCACTAACCACGGCGGTATTATTGCAGGTGGAGCAGTGAAGTTTCGACCGGCGGGGCGAATGATGCGGAGAGAACGAAAACATTCTGAGGAATGGTGAGTCGCTTGCGAGAAACGGTCGTGAAGATGGATGAGCAGAAGTGAGCAGTTGAAGTGCATGTGTGTATGTGTGTATGTGCGTGTGTGTGAGAGAGAGGAAGAAAGCGTGCGTACGTGTGCACGCGCGTGCATCTCCATCGCGAAGAAAGCAAGACGAGGAGCAGAAATGTGCATCGGGTAGTGAGTAAGTGTGTGATGAAAACCCGCGGCAAGGCAGAAGGAAAGGCGACGATCAAAACATGATCATCGTGTAAGTGAAATGCATTTTTTTCTTGTTTGTTTTATGGTAGTGTGTAATTTGTACTGTTGTTCGTCGTGTGTGTTTTTTCTATCTGTGCCAGCATAGTTCCAAATATTTATAAGTTCACACTACCGTTAAAGTGCATAGCGGTGGAGTGTTGAAGCTTTGAAGAAAGAAAGTTTTCACTGTGTGCTGCGACAACGAATGTATGTGACGGGTAAACATACATACTGTTTTTACCATTGGTAACAACGATGCTGTGATTGATAAATGGACATGATTTATCAAGCATGTCGGTGATTCAGAAATGTCCGCAAGATTACAAATTTAGATGATGTATGATTTTCAAAATGAAAGTTTTGAGTGTAAAAACTGTGTTACAATTTTTCTGAAACATTAGAATACTTTTTTAATGATTGAAAAATACTATACATTTATTAGTAATTTACCATTTAGCCATCATCGGTGTTATCTAACATACCTAAAATTTTGTTCTAATTGTTGGGCTTCATACTTTAGGAACTGAAAAACTGATACAGTAATTTTTTTTTACTTTAATGACGAAAATCACTTTATTGTTATACTTTGAGTGAGTGTAACATGTTTGATTGAAAACACGCAATCAAAATAATTTTTAATTTTTTACACGTTTTTAAATGATACGAATCAACTTCTCTAATTAATATTAAAGAAAGAAATATTCACAACTACTTTTACAATATTCTTTATATCGCTAAATATTTGACATAATATTCACGTTAAAATTAAAGCTATATAAGATTTTCCTTCTTCTGCAGAATTTGCTTTCGCTATCGAGTTCAAGCTAATGACACTGATTTTATTATAGCTTTCTTCGCGGGAGGTCATGGTTGTTATTTTTTTTCCAACGACCCCCGGAAAGATTGATACCAGGCAGTCGGTTACCAGATTTAAGAAATGAAGTCTTTTTGTGGATAATATTCTATCCTTTTCGATTGCATTGGTCATGTAACGTTAGTAGTCATACAAACTAGAACAAACAGAGAGGGTGTAAAAGAGATTACATAATCTAGCAATCGCGATAGTCGGAACGTTTGTACAGCAAAATAAATTCAGCATCTCGCTATGAAATGTGCTGCTAGCAAGATATTTATGACATAACTGATAAGTTATCTAAACTCAATGTTTACATAGAAACGGTCCGATTTTCGTTTAATCGCTGCTAACCTTCCTCTGCACTTTGACCTCTGCCGTCAAGGAAACGGTTGTTAGCACATTGCCAACGGCCTATGCAAGCGTAATCGATGCTAATCGATAACAACAACGAACGTGGGGGCGGGTGTTGTTGAGGGGAGGCGAAGTGGGTTTGTGGTGTGCAGCCATTGCCGCCTGCTGGGCGGTTAAAAATAGTGCTCCAACATGTGTGGGGGGCACCCAGTCGTTAATTATGTCGTCAAATCGATAATGAAGCAGACGAAGCGAAACGCTTCTACAAAAGGAAAAATATACACCCTTCATGGTTGTGCGTCTGTATTCGTGCCTTTTTGGGGTGACTTCGGGTTCGCCCTGATGGTGCCATACGTCGAGGGAACTGCAGGGAGGGAGTAACGGGGAATTAGGAAGCTAGCTAAAATAAGTATCTAGGTCACGATAATGTGGCCTCCCCAAACGCCGGTGTTGCGTTATTCCACACGAAGCATGGCAGCGGTTCGGAAGGGCTTTTAATTTGTGTATATTTTGAGTCCGGTGTGGCTTTAATGTTTTATAACTTCATTTCCTGTCGTGCCGTACCATATTCTAGGTGCAATTCGATTTGGATTCATTACGTTTTAAAATATTGTTATGAATCTAGGCATTAGATATGCTTTGAGATTTATTTATTCACGGTTGGGTATAAAGTGTGAAATGCACAAGCGTGGTTAGATTTTCTTTCTCGGAATACGTTTGCGAACGTTATTTGCGCGCTTTTCAACTGCTAGCTTCGCATTTCTATCAAAGCGCTACAATTAAATGTTCAAATTGCGCGTTGGTGACTGTTTAATTGCCGGACGTTTTTGAATTTTTAATTTTTAATTTATATACGATTGCGTTTCTTCGTGAAAAGTGTCAATGGTAGATTATTATGAATTACGCAGAAATTCTAAATCTCTTTTTAAAAGCACGCATTTTCAATGGAGACTTCTATAACTTAATCGTTTTCACGTAAAACAAGCATGAGATATATTTGTTAAATGTTCAGGTTAATCGCCAAG
This sequence comes from Anopheles farauti No. 4, assembly GCA_000956215.1. Classification (NCBI taxonomy): domain Eukaryota; kingdom Metazoa; phylum Arthropoda; class Insecta; order Diptera; family Culicidae; genus Anopheles; species Anopheles farauti No. 4. Next base: position 740 of record JXWZ01001483.1, on the reverse strand, counting down.
GAAAATTATAATTCTAATAAAATTATCTATGTATTATTTCGTCTTTTAATAGCATCGACGACGGCGAAGAAATATCACATTACAAATACTACGAATTTGTGGAAATACGAACATAGCAGTAGGAAAAATACTGTACTGTTAACATTTTGATGCATCCGTTTTACATGTGTTTTTATTTATGCTACAAATACACAGCTTACTGTTTTTTGTTGCCATGGTGCTTCGAGTGGGCCCTGCTGTGAAGCAAACGTGGCGCGTATGTATCTGCCGCTTGGTAGGAGGGTTTGTTTAGATTATAAAAATAATTAAAATATCGTTTGAAGTCGGTTCTTAGTTTTCTTAGTTAGTTTTACTGTCGTCCGTCGATCGTTACCTCTTTCTTCCAGTTGAGGTTAATCGACATTTGTGTTAGATCATGCTTATTATAACAAGGGGGGTGTTGGTGGGAATTCATTGTAGTTACTTCATATAATTTCTTAAAGACGAATTATGCTCGGCAGCTCTTTGACTCTGCACGGTGACGTTGTGCGTGAAGGTGAAACTCGCGCAAATGCCACCCGGTGTGATGATAGGGACGGATGGTGAAAAACTTCACGTGCCACCAATATCACTGCCACACTCGCAGTGGAGGGCTCCGTTAAGCGTACGACATGAATTTCCCTCTCAATTCTTTCCGCCTTAATAAAACGCGCTGCAAGTGACCATCTCACGGTCCGTGGCCGTGGTTGGAGGCCATATGA
>JXWZ01001481.1:0-10767 GCA_000956215.1 Anopheles farauti No. 4 | reverse complement strand
ATAAAATGAGCGATAATATGATTAAGAAACAAACAGCAAATAATTTTCTATACTTGATGGTTAACGATGTGTACGTTTCATGGCATAAAATGACGAAACAATCCGATGGTGAAGTGTGACGACGTACTGTTTACTTCTGCAAATCGACGCAGTCGAACGAAATACTATTCTATAAGATAAAAGATACTGGAGTAAGCTGTACACGATACTGTCCTTTGAAATACATGAGAAAACCAATAAATTTGAGAACGTGTTTTGATGTTTTATTGCCGTAGTGTTCTAGGTTTTTTCCTAGTGATGGTTTTTGATTCATTAGCTTTGTTATTTCACTAACCCATAGTAATAGTCATATTGGCAGAAATTGAAGAATTGAACCGAATTCTCCAGAACTTTTTGAAATTTTTATAAGATCGATTAGATGGACTACAATATGGGATTTGTATTATGTTGAGCACTATTTAAACAACCACATATAAATTGGATTTCAAATTACACTGACATATTTGTCAGCTAAGAAGCTGCGGGGAAAAATAATCCGCTTTTTCTAATTCTTTTTTTAAACGATACTATTTTGAGATCATGCTAGTATATAATTAGTAGCGAAATTGTAGGCCAGTTTTAATATAGATAATAAGTAAATCTTTATAACCTCTTTTAACTGCAATATTTTGCGATAGCAAAAAATGAAACAATTTCCTTTGGCCTGATTCGGTATATATGAACTCATATAGACGTGATAAATGTTTCAAAAATATTTCATGAATCTTTCAAAGTGCTGCGAAATGTTTCAAACAGTTCTTAGAATATTGGATAACCGGGATCGCACTGTGCGTGGATTTTAGTGAAAGGATTGAATCGGAGATAATAAACCAAGCTTGTTTATATTTTGTTATTCGTGTTTTTAACCGGCTTGAATGGGAAATATTCGCGGTTATGGTGTTGTACGAATGTTGAAATTTACCATAAGTTGTTCGTAGTAGTGAAAGTAATTTTGTTGAAATGAGTTTCGAAAACGATGAAGATCTAGATCTGGAGCTTGCTTCTTCTGCAGAACAGGCGGAACAGGCGGAACAGAAAGCTAAAGCTGTGGAAGAAGCCGCGGAAGAAAAGGCCCTCACGGAACAGGTGGATGCAGAAGAGTTTCTAGCATCGGAAGGTGTCCCTCTGCTCGAGTATGAAAAGCAAATGTTCTTCGATCTGCTGCATACGGACGCATTGGTTGTCTGTGCAAAGTGCGTACAAGTTTTCTAGCACATGTAGAGGAATGTTTTACTTATAATACCATTCTGTTTCGCTCTCTTTTTGTAGAGGTATCAGCTACGAAAGGGCGATGCTCAACCTGCTAAAAATCTTCTGCGATAACTCCACGTTGGTGCTGGTGGTAAACTGTTCCGAATACGAAGAACGATACTACCGCATGAATCTGGAACACAGCGAGCACATACACGATTCGGCAAAAACGGCTGCGGAACGGGAACGGACTTACCTGCAGGGTGGCATTCAATTCATCACCACACGCATTCTAGTGGTGGATTTGCTGAAAAATCGCATTCCGATTGAGCTCATCACGGGCATGTTCGTTGTAAGAGCGCACGAAATCGTCGAATCGTGCCAGGAAGCGTTCGCCCTGCGACTATACCGGCAGCGCAATAAAGTCGGCTTCGTTAAGGCATTCTCGCGGAACGTCGAAGCGTTCACGTACGGGTACGGACATGTGGAGAAGGTGATGCGCAATTTATTTGTAAAGGAACTGTTCATATGGCCCCGATTTCACATGACCATCCAGCGGTCACTGAGGCCGTACGAACCAGCGGTAGTGGAAATACAGATTCCCATGACGCACAGCATGATACTACTGCAAACGAACCTGCTGGATTTGATGAATTACCTGGTGAAGAGCATCAAAAACCTGAACCGCTTTGTCGAGCTACAGGAGGTGACGGTGGAGAACTGCGTTACGAAGAAGTTTCACAAAATTTTGCAAGCCCAGCTAGATACGATCTGGCATCAGCTAAGTTCACAGACGAAGTTGATTGTGGCCGACTTGAAGGTGTTGCGCAGTTTGATGATGTATGTGATCTGTAATGGTTATGATGATAAATGAGCAACATAATTTGATATACTTTTTTTATAGTTCTTGCCTTTATGGAGACTCCGTGTCGTTTTATGCGCTTCTGAAGCGCTACCGCACGACAGAATATGCACTGAATAATTCCGGTTGGACAATATTGGATGCGGCCGAAAAAGTTTTCACCATTGCGAAGGAGCGCGTTTTGAACAAAGAGAATGGTAATTATATTGTTGTATGAATAAATTACAAAATCACTATTAATAATCACATAATTAATAATAATAATTAATCACAACTATTAATAATCACTATAACGACTAAAATTACAAGTTTAAAACAACTAATTTCGTTTCAATCACAGCAACACACTATTCAAACCTTTTTCATTTTTTTCAGAATTCGAACCAGAACTCTGCCCGAAATGGAAAGCACTGTCCGACGTGCTGCGGGTCGACATTCCGAACGACGTAAAACAAACGGCCGCAAAGATACGCAACAAAGAGCAACGTCAGAAGTATCTGCAGCAGCAGGTGAAGATACTCATCCTCTGTCAGGACTCGCGAGCCTGCTACCAGCTAAATCAATTCCTCACGCAAGGCCCGGAGCGCTATTTGTTCTATCAGGCGCTCAAAAACGATATTTCCGTTGCGAAACTGTCGGAACAGTTTCAACACTTCAACACCGAGCAGGACGGGGGTTCCTTCAAGATACAAGAGTATGAACCGGTATCGCATGCACCGAAACCATCCACTTCGGCTGCACCTTCTTCCTCTCGTCCCACACCGAAAGAAGCCCCGGTAAAGGGTGGCTTTCTTCGGGAACGAATAGCCAAAAAGCGCAAGGAAACGGCGGAACAAATCGCGGCACAAAAGCGTAAGGAAATCGAGCAGCAGGACGAAGATCACTTGGAAGGTGATGAATTGGAGGAGAGTGGGGCAAAAAAATCGGATATGGAAAAGGATCTGGCGGCGGTACGAACGGAGGAGCAGGAACATCATCAATACTTTCGCGATGCGTACGTACTCACGATGTCGCAGCGACCGCTCGGTGAAACGGATCCCAGTCTCAGTCAACCGGAGTTTGATGCGAGTATGATGAGCAGCTGCGCGTTCGAATCGTTTGCGGAAATGGAAAACATGGATATCACCAGCGTGGTGAAGGATTCGAACCGACCGCTGGTTTTCATACAGACGTTCAAAAGCGAATCGAACGGGTTGGGCGCGTTGGATCGCGCGTTGGAGCAGATTAAACCACGCTACATCGTTATGTATCACGCGAACGTGACCGCGATTCGGCAGATTGAGGTGTACGAGGCACGCCAACAGCGTCAGGAGATGGCCCGCGTTCGGGTATTTGCCATCATTCATTCGAAAACGGTCGAAGAGCAATCGTACCTGACGTCGCTGCGTCGTGAAAAGCAAGCGTTCGAGCTGCTGATCGAAACAAAGCGGGTAAGGTTGATATGATGCGTGCTCGTATGTTGGATTATGATTTCAGTGTACAATGTTTCCATTTACAGACGATGGTTGTGCCAGAGTATCAAGACGGCAAGTCGGAAGATACGATTATGATGTTGCAGAAGAAGCAGGAGATTTCCAGTAGGCAGGCCGGCGGACAGGACGTGAAAGAACCGTCGGAAATCGTAACGCCACGTGTGATTGTCGATATGCGCGAGTTTCGCTCGGACCTGCCCTGTCTCATTCACAGAAGAGGCATAGACGTGGTTCCGCTAACCATTACGGTACGGTGAGGAACTTGCTTGATAAAGACCGTTCTTAATCCTTTCGCAAACCATTTCGTTCACAGATTGGTGATTACATCATCACACCGGAGATATGCGTAGAGCGAAAGTCAATATCGGATCTGATCGGTTCGCTCAACTCCGGCCGCCTTTACAACCAATGCGTGCAGATGACGCGCTACTACGCCAAACCGATCCTGCTCATCGAGTTCGATCAGAACAAACCGTTCCATTTTCAGCGCTACTTCATGGTGTCGAATGCGGGCGGTTCGTCTTCCAGCGCCGGCACCGGCTCGTCCAACGATGACATTATGGCCAAATTGCAGTTGCTAACGATTCATTTCCCTAAGTTGCGGCTCGTCTGGTCACCAAGCCCGTACTCGACCGCACAGCTGTTTGAGGAGCTGAAGCAGGGTAAAGCCGAACCCGACCCGGATGTGGCGGTGAAGGTGGGTTCGGATGAAGCGTCCAACGACGACAACGGTGACACAGTGGACGCGCTGGCGAATGTGGAGGTGCAGGAGTTTCTGCTCAAACTGCCCGGCATCACGACACGCAACGTCGGTCGCATTATGCGCCAGTGTCGCAGTTTGCGTGAATTGACACAGAAGACGGAAGCGCAGCTGGAAGAAATGGTAGGTGGACCGGCGGGAGCTAAACAGCTGTGGGACATACTGCATAACGCACACAAACCGGCCCAAGCGGACCCGAGCGAAAAACCGTACGGGGGAAAGTTTAAGCGCGGTGGAAAACGGTTTTAAGTGTGATCGAGAATTAAGTATTCGGTTATTAACCGCTGCTGAGACCGTGGTCGGTGGAACGCTGAATTTCGTTAGGGTAATTTATTTATCATATCATTTTGAAAGTTACTCTAAAAAATGGTTGAGTTTTCTCCATTGCAATCGCTTTAATCGAAAAACATTCAAATGCCAATGAAGAAATTATATTTGAAGTAAAACCATAACAGGGTGAACTAGTAAAGTGCTCGAAAAGCCAACAACTCTACAATTCTTTTGATGATGCGTTTGCTCCTGGTTTGTACGGTTAAAAGTTTGGGGAACGTCTTTCTGAAGTTTTAAAATAAAATAATTAAAAAACAACGGTAGTCATTGTGCCATCAAGTTAAGGTCATAGATATAAATTTTGTCAATGGTTAGGGTACAATTATGTTTATTGTAGTTCTGTCAACTATTTATCACATTATCGGCAGTCTGTTGGTTCTGTACAACGAATGGTTTATACATTTCTTTGTAACAAATAATTCTATCAAACCTTTCAGTACTTTTTTTTCGGGTTTGTTTAACTTAATTTTAATGTTATCATCGAAAACTTTTCAAGGATCATTGCATGATACAATTAACAGCAGGTCGACTCCACTCCACTTTTTCACCGTATATTTTCCCGTAAGATTGCTGAGTTTTATCTTCTAATAAAGATCACACGAAATGTGAATCACATCTTTCCCCGTACGTATGGACATACCATCGATTTTTCGGCACACTGTTCCCAAAAATCTCCCATGCTCCGGAAGCGATCTCGACCAGCTTTCCTAACATGCCTCCGTACCGCATAGGGAGACACACCGATAGCGGGATACAAGCGTCGCTAAAAAAAAAAAACGTATAAAAATACTGCCGGAAATGGGAAAATTGAACCAAATTGTACTGCCACCTCTCCCGGTCGCAGGGGCGTTGGAATTCCTGCACGGGTCACGGAACGATGATGACGTAGATTCAAACCTCTTATAGTAGGGGAAACCGGGGATCGAATGAAATGAGGTGAACCCTCATCCATTTCCGTTCGCGCGTCGGAATTCATCCACGGTGCGCCAGTTAACGGGAGGGTAGGGAAACGGGGATGATACTCAGATTAATTTTCACACCAAACACACGGACATGCAGTGTATCCTGTTTGGCGCCCGAGGTACAGGGAAACCCCTCGCACGGGAGGCTGGAGTTGAATTTGTTTATCCAAAAACAATTCACATATGATTATCGAAGGGAGGGAGGTTGGCTTCGGGGTTCTGACTGGCTGTACACACTTCCCCTACTATTCTATTTTGCTCATGCTGCAGGTCAAAGCACTTTCACCAGCATAACGCGCCCAGTGATGCTCCAGGGACAATGAAAAGCCAGGGGGAAAGGCAGTATAAAAATTTGATTATTTACATTTTTATTCATTCTGGGAGTACACGCCGACCCGGGATCGGGCATGCTAAAAGTGGACGAAGGTGGGCTACGTTTTGAGTTATACACGTGAAGGTTGGCAGGAACTTCTGGCAGAGAAAATTACCGCACAAAATGCAACCGGAACTAGAGCGATCCAGAACGCAAACAATACCACCGCCACGGAGTTCGCGGTTTTTGTTCCCTGTTGTTTCGACCCCCAGACTCCTGTTGTTGTTTGTTTTGTTTGGCGGGAGCGGCGACCCAATCGGCCGGAACGGAGATTTTAAGAAAGCGTGTGTAGTGCCGCCTGTACCGGGAGAGAAATCTTTCCAACAGCTTTCTCCGCCGACCGATACAGCCGGGCACAATGTGATGCGCCAACGATGCGTACGTAAGGGGGAAAAGACCGGATACAATCTTTCAAACAACACCCCCCAATCTTCGTTCGGTTTGGTTTCCTTGCGCCGGATGCTGGGGCCACGTGTGCGTGCGTATGTGCCCGCTTCAGGACGCACATTGCAAGGATAGTTGGGGGCGGATCCGACCGCTGGGTGAAATATTGTTCTATTGTTGTTTGATTGTGTTTTCTTGCGCCACGGTGCGCGCCCTGCCGAATCGAATTCGTACCCTGAAATCTGCGTTACGTGTACTACCGGCATAAGGGCCGGGCATTTGCGATGACTCATAACTAAACGGAACGGTGAAAGCGCAGAACGCTTCGAATGTCTTTTGAGATAGCCTTTTCGCGTGCCATGCGGTAGGGAATGTCCACAGGAAACAGATTGATGAGGCTATTTGTTGCGTTTGCAGCTGCTGGAGCTGGAGCGGTATATTTTACATTTTACTCAGTTTCTCTTCACGGCAACGGTCACTCAAGATTATTTTAAGGTTCCTTATGTTCAAGGAAGTAATCATTTAATTCTGAACATATTTTATTTGCTTCTATTTCATCTATTTAAAGTTCTGTTGTTTTAATTTTCTTTTATATTGTTTTTTTTTAAATTTAATTTTATTTTATTATTCATATATTTCATTTTTAAATTTTCAAGTTTACTTTAAATATGTTTATAAGATTTTCTACAAGCTGCCCGAATCGCTTGAAACCATATACGAAAGAAATTGGGTGTGTGTTTTTTTCCGGTAGACTTCGGGTCGGTCTCTGCCCAGACCACGGCAGGGTGCTGCCGTCCAGCCCGATTAGTCACTCCGGGACCAATTTGTTTTAATTTATGCACGAGCTCTTCTTGGTATTAATCAAATTAACACCATTTTGAAGAGCTGCCACCGTCGTGCACGGGCAAGCTGCCGCTAGCGTCTTGGATGTAATGGTTTAATTTGTTTCTCTGTCGCATCCTGCGTAGGACTAGCCGGTCCTGGAGGTGAGTTTAGTGCCGGATGGTGTTATACCAGAAGCGTTTACAAAGATTTATAAAAAATAAATGGAAATAATTGTTAAGGAAGTTATTGAATGTTTTAGGAAGTTTTTTTTATATTATTGTAGGTTTAGAAACATGAAACATTTCTTTCCGACCCCGTTTGATATCAGCTTTTGCGGTTTTATAAGCGCAAAGCAGATTCTTGGGAGAGTTATATCGGGATTATGTTATTTATTTCCGTTTTTTTTACTAAGCTATTTCTTTTTTTTACTTTTTTGCATTTACTCGTCTTTAATTTGAGAATTGACTTTTATTGACGCCGTTTGGCTTTTATATTAGGATGTCTAAGAAAATTTATGGAAAGGTAATAATTTATGGTTGTTTATCTTTTAACTATTGAATATGTAATGAAATATGTTTAGATTTTTTTTTATTTCAACTGTATTTACGGCTACATGTAGCCGTATTGTCAGTGCCTACTTGCACTGAAAGACATTTTTAATCTCAGGGCATTTCCTCCCTGTAAATTGGCCTTCTCCTGAGCCTACTCGGTTGAGTAGTTGTCTGCTGTGTATTGTGCGTTGTTTGTTGTTTTGATGAGTTGTTGTGATTTGTGTTTGGTCCAGTCTATTGCATATTGGTGTTTTATATGTTTTGATTGTTTAGAAAAATATATATGGTTTGGATGTTGTTAGGGGCATTTCATTTTCAATAAATTACGATTTTTTCCATTTTTTGTAAATGAGGCGCTAAAATACCTAAATGAGCGTATTTTAAATTTCATTTTACTCTCACATATTTTCGACTCGACAGTATCAGAAAGGTTAAAATTGATTATATATAATAATCGAAGCGCACATCATCTCTTCTGCCGTAGTTGTATAATTAACTGTTTCACAAGTTCACTTTTACTACCTACCCCTTGGAAATGACCATAAGTACGCTTACAGAACGCTCGCTCGCTTTCATTTCCCGACATATTTACGACGGATTGGCTTCGTCCAACACACGGCTACGGCTTCTGTTTCGCCGATCGTCTTCAATTTTCTTACCTTCCGGAAAAGACAGCCGGGGTTCCGTACGTTTAAAGCACACGCTTTAAACTACCTTCCCCGCGGGACACGCGACTGCCATCCCTGTAAACAGCGGTGCCCATCGTCCCGCCAGCCACGGGGTGTGATTTAGGGGGCTTATAAAAAAAGAATGCTAGTGTCGCTGCCTGAGTTTCTAGATCCCTGTTGTCTACCGTCCAGGCCCATTAAGCGAAATCAGCATCCATTCCACCGGGATGCGCCGGAGTGTGAATGGTCATGAATATTAAACCGATTCTTACGGCTAGCTAATGCTCACGGTGTCGGCACACGAGAAATGGGATGGCTGTAATTAACCCAGATCAGTCCCGCCGGTCGAAAACCCATTGTCCGGCGTGTCGTGTTATCGGAGGCGTTCGTTTTTTTTTTCGCTCTCTTCACCGTATCTACTCGCCGACGGCCTCCTCCGACGTCCGTGTGGAGCCTGTTGGTTGTCGTTTTTAATTTTCGCAAGCGTGCAATTAAATTCCATTTAATTAAACGTATATTTCTCGGATCGGTGGGATGCTTTTTCGTTTTACAGGAAGCGATGTTGCTGCGGGCGGATGGTTACTTTGGTGTTGCTAGAATCGATATGGTAATAGGAGAGAGTATCAAAGTAGCTGCTACTTGGCAGCCATTCTTAAGTTAAGGATGTGCAACGAACGCCTTGGAACCCACCGGAAAGTTGGTCTGCCTCGATTTCAAACATTCAACTGGCCAAAGACAAAGGTGAAACTTTTTTCCACGCCCAAAATCCACCGGTCTGGTTGGTTCACAACTTCAACTGTAATTTGGCCTGCAATTACGAGCACGATGGTGACCAAATAATTACATGCTTTTAATGTATTGCCAGTGCCGCTCAGTGCAAGCAGTCCTAATTTGCGTGGAGTTGCTAAGTTTTCAATAAATTTATTAAGTTCTTCGTCGCTCGTTGCAGGAAAACAGGAAACAAGCTTGTTGTAAAGGCTATTACATCAAGAAATTACATAGCCCTATTAATTATTCGGTATTGACTGCGAATAGAAAAGCGTTTCCCGCCACTTGTAGCTAGGAACGGGTCAATTAAATTCTGATCATCTAGCAACCGGTCCAGATGCAAGATGGTTTGCATTCTTGCTGCTTGAAATGCACTCTTCCTGATTGCAGATGGTCAGTGCAAACAATAACAGCAGGATGCAGTGAAGCGTAACGACAAACAATTCCCTTATCCCCACTGGTCGGGCAATGTCTGGTTGATATTCATATCCGCAGGATGCGTTTTTCTCATGCTCCAAACTTCAGCTCCGGTGCAGAGTAGCTTCCACCACCCAACAGCAAGATGCCGTTTTGTGCGGAAGTAGATCTCCTTTTAACGTCGTTCGTTTCTTGGCACACGAGCACACGTGCACACATACTCACAGTGCAAGGAATTCAGTTACGTATGGTGCCTGCTCCTGACTCAGCAGGAGTTAACGCAATCAAATTTGCATGTCATTTTTCAACGACTCCTTGTGAAGAATGTCACCGGCGGGCGTACGTTTGCACGTGCTTTCGTCCAGAGACCGAGCAGAGACCGGGTGTGAATGCGTGCAGGCTCTGTTGTTTTTCTATCCTTTTTGTTTTTGTTTTTTTTTTGTTTTTTTTTGTTGGGTAAAACGTAAGTGTAAATGGCACCATTCGCCAGTCCCCATGGCCGTATGGCAATCATTTTCACACCTTCCGTGCCTTCCTTCCCGTAAAGGGTGTTAGCCGATGATGCTGTGAGAGACCGTCCGAAGGGACCGAAACTGCCAGTATGTGCTAAATTTGCATACAAACGTACTGCTGGTGCGTGGCTGGTGCCCTCAGTATGTAGGTACCCTCACACTTTCGTCGAACCAGCAGCCCACCACCTAGCTTCAGCCTTTGGTAGGCGCTGTATGCTGTCGGACGAGGGGTTTTTCTTCGTTTGTTCTAAGATGGTTGTGTTACTGGCTTTAGTATGCTCGCCGCAGCCTGTCTTACGTTCCGTATCCTATCCGTTCCGATGCTGCACGATAGCGAAAATCTAGTTATGAACCATCGGGTAGGTACGGGTCGAGGCAGGCGCGATGATGGACGGCTTCTGAGGAATCTACATCAGCCTCAGAAGTAGGACGTTTACCAGGGCCGAACGTCCCGGAGTTGCTTGAAGAAGCTGCCATTGTCGTCCGGGCGAATCGCACGAATGCAGCTGCGAGCTTCGTTCGGTTACGTACTTCACCTGCATTCTTCCGCCCCAAAACGATGGGCGCTTCCACCGTAGTCAATTATTTGTCCTAATAAGAGATGTCCCGGGCACACTTGGAAAATGATGATCCCTTGCCGGTTGCTTCGGGAG
>JXWZ01001478.1:0-41600 GCA_000956215.1 Anopheles farauti No. 4 | reverse complement strand
TTGAATACTATTTCTCGCTTCTAAATTCCTAAGTGTTTATAGAAATTAAAAAAGTAAATAAAATCAGCAGATGGATAAACATCGCACCCTGCACTGTAGCATTCAATTTACTTGCTAGGAATCGAACGACTGTCGGTTGGATGCCACGTCGGAACGGACGGGTTAACATTGTCGGCTAGAGGCATGTTTCCAGAGAGTTTCCATAAACACACGCACGCGTTGCGCTCGATTCCATCGTTTCTCCCAGCCACTTTCGTTCACCTCTTCGTTTACCGAAAGTGAATCCGGAAGTACCTTAGCGTTAGTACCATATTCCGTTCACCGATTGGCGGCACACCACATCCTCTCGCGACGAACTTGCGCAGCAGCATGTTCGCGTTGTAAGCGCAGTACAGTAGTTCACATCAGACACCACCGGGCGTGCCAGCTAGAGGAAAGGCTCTTAATTGTGCGGAAAATTGGGTTCATTGAAAATGAAGCTTTTTCTTCGCCGCTGTTTGCCGGTGTTTCCCGTTTTTCCGCGACTGCCGGGCGGTCGGTAGCTGCTGGCCCGTTGTCCATCGTACCTTCCCGCCCGCTTCCGGCGCGCACCGTTCGTCCTTCCCCATCGACGATGGTTCGGAAGAACAACTTTTCCCACCGGCACAGAATCGTGCCCTAGCAAGGCTCGCAGGGAAACTCGCACTCGGAAGCGATTGGTTCAACTCTCGTTTACGTGCGATATCGTCGAAAGCTTGGGCTTGGTTTATCACGCTGCTCTGGTACGCGTTCTCCTTTCTTCTCGGTATCTTCCTGGGGGACTTCAAATTGGTGGCCACTAACCAACAGTGGCACTCTTTCGGAATGGGGTGATCGAGAATGGAGCGATGCATAATTGCTTCGAAAAGTTTTTCTATCTGCACAATTTTGTCTGTTTGTGTTTGTAAAACTTAAAGGATGCTAAAGGGTTTTGTTGAAGTTCTCTTTCGGCTAATTGGTTAACAAAGGCTGAGCCCAACACCTAGTTTATTTGTTTTCTTTTTATATATATAAAGAGCTCACAGTGCAAGATTAACTCAAATTTGTGTTTATATTTATTTTCTCATTTTTATATCGTATTTTATTGTCCTAAAAGTTTTTTTTTTATTTTGTATTATTGCAACAAATTCGTATGGAACATGGCAATACCTCTCAAGTGGGTGCCATGGGATTGGGGTCGTTCTATAGCTACTCCACCCAAAACCGAAACAAGGAACTTTTTCGTCTACAGACCGGTTCCAGCCGACCCCGGAGAGCAACCCCACAAACAAATGACGACGTCGGCGACAAAACCCTTCTTATATCACCCACTCACAATCCAAGGCCCCCCCGTACAAGCTAGGCTCGCATGGAGCCGATCGATTCGTACCCCTCTGGTAAACGTGTGTTGTAGACAAGTCCTCCACGCGCGACAACTACATTGTTGCAAACTGTAAAATCCGCTCACGATGTTTCACGATGTCGTGGCGTGTCCATGGCGTTTCTGTGGCGTGGGAGACCAACGTTATTTTTGCGTGTTTTTATTTCCACATATTTTTCCCCTGGTCAATCGTACCCTTCGTTTTGTTCGACCTTTACTTCGTTGTTGGCTTTCTTTGCTCTGGTGGGTTTGTGTTTGAGTATTGAATGGCTGTTTCTGCGATATTAAAGAAGCGGAGGGATTTTTTAATCGGTTTAGTCTGCTGGTTATGTTTTAGCTGTCGCACTGTTAAGAGTTTTGAGTTTAAATCACTACTTTCTATGTCCATTGACGTCATTCTAGTTCAGTTTGAGCCAAATGGGAATGATGGTTTAAGTAGGATATATTTAATAATATTTTTAACAAATTTTAAACTGCTAAATTGTCTCAAAATAAACATTATATTATGTTATAATATAGGGTTTTTCTTTCTTTGCAAGATTTGAAATATATTCGCCAATAAATTAAGTTGTTCCAGGTGCTCTAAGATAATTTTGAATAGACAGGCATATTTACTGAAATGTGCAGTGACACCAATTGAAATTGTGCTAGGACTTTGCTTTGTTATGTTCGATTTTGAATGTATTTCTACTTATGTGTCACACACAAAGAAACGGACCATTTTCGTGTCGGTTTCCATTAATCTTCGGTACAATGTAGAACAGCGTCATTTGATTATTTATTTTAATTTCACGCAAATATTTTTATATTTATATGAACACACATCAGAACGAGAACCTCAATCTAACTGCATTGCGAGGGAGAGCACCAGAAGCTGGCAGCAAGGTCTTTGCTTTGTGAGTGAAACATGTGCCACTTATGATGAGTACTATATTGGCCATTGCATTCGGGTCGGTGGGTTATTTATAATTGCACCGCCCGCATGACGCCGCACTATCTTTCTCGCACTGCTCTGGAATGCAGGTGGTCATCGTCAGCATCACAAGCGTTTTTTTTTTCTGCCAAACTCCAATGCTGTGTGGTTCGACAGTTGGCGAAAGAAATTGAAGTGGTTTTTTTTCGTTTTCCATTTGTCGCCCCCCTAAAGCCCTTAAAACCTAAATCTCACAATTCTGCGGAAGCTTTTGGGTCTCAAAAAAGTATGGGGAAAATAAACCAGGCACTGACAAATTCGATTATGTTTTGCCGCAGGGATTGTCAGAGCGGCGTGTCCCCCGACATTAGAGGATGATTGTCGAAAATAAGCTTCCCGGCCGGCCTGGCAAAACACGTCGAAAGGAAAAAAGTATTTATATCGCTTGCTGTCGGGACCGATCCTCGCTTCTGGCACAAGCAGTTCACCCGCCGTAACGAAACCGAGCGAACAGTAGGTCCCTTCCCGCTCTCGCTATATCTCTCTAATTCGGTGCATGGCCGAGTGCGCGTTCCCGACGGCGATGATGGTGGACCCGCCAATCAAGCTCGCTAGAAAGCGAAACGAGAGTGAAAATGAAACGTCGCTGCTGGTGATGATGATGATGGTGATGATGATGATGGTGATGATGATGATGATGGAGACGATGAAAACGATTGGTGCCGTTGTTGTGTTGTGTGCGCCCAGATTGTGCACCGACGGAGGAAACATTCCACTTTCTTCTGGTCCGGGTTGAGCGAATGATGACTTTTTAAAGCTTTTTTGATTGAATCGGGCTAAGGTAGGGCAGTAGGAGCATTGCTCTTACGGGGGAAGCCTTGGGGATCGTATGCTTCCAGCTGCATGGGCGGGTCTGTCAACGCACAGTAGCACGAGGGAAGATTGATATGTGACTAGAAGTAGATTCTTAAATTAATTAAATTTTCTTTATAATTGAATTAAGTAAATTTTATAATTAAAAAATCATTATAAAATGAAAAGACGTCTTTTAGTATTTGTCAAAACTTTATACACAATTAGTTGTATCTACCACACTTAAGGTTTCCATTTCTTCTGAAAAATAGTTTTTGTTAAACGCTTTTGTGTTCATAATGTTAAAAAAATTTCAAGTAACTTTAACCAATTTTTTATATAATTTTATATTTTTTATTTTTTAAATAAATTTGGCTTATTTATTCAGCCGAAATCCTTGATATAATGATTGTTGCTAAGTCTTTTTTGGTTGTTGATTTTTGGGCTTTGCGATTGTTTGAAAATGATCATAATTTTTTTTTTGAAAACTCGCAGATGTTTCCATCATGCGTCAATGGAAAAGCAAAATAAAACGTTGTGCTACGTCTAACCTTCCATAAAATACTACTACCAACGTCATCTTGATCTTAGCTTTCTTTATATCTAATTCCCAAAACTGTTCGACCTATCCGCTGGTCATCTTTTCATTCACGTCCGACCCGTGTCAACGCCAAGGAGGCAGCAACCAATGTCTGTTGTGCTGCGAGAATGGGCATGGCGAAAGCGAATGGTCACCATAAAATTCACCAGCAGATCACGCCCTCGCCCCAAAAACTAAACCCTACCATGGACCATATCCGGCATAAATGAGACACAGACACAGTGCACTCTTTTCTGTTCCCACGTGGCTGTCCCCGCGTTCGACCGTGCGGATTCGTTGGAGTGTTCATTTTTATGCAATCAAGCACACATTAAGCAGTGACACGCGTTCGAATTTGGCATTCGAGAGAATTGAGCTTTTTCGGGGCGGCAAGCATACGCAAGCGTATCTGTGTGGCCGCTCAAAGCAGTGACCGAGACTTTCACCGCCATCCGGTTTTACGGTTTTTAATTTCGCTCGATGATGAAAGGCCCCACGTTCGGCCACGTGGGGCTGTTGCATCCGGTTCCGAGCCGACCTTCCCAACGGCCTTGCCTTCATTTCGTCGTTAGTAGGCGCTTACTGCACCATCATAAGGCACCGGGCTTTTCTACACCCAAACCTTGCGCCTACCAAAAGAGCAGACTTATTTCTTGGGCATTGGGAAGTTTGGCGGATTTCCTGAACCGCTAGACCGGTGCTTTCACTGGCTGGCACTATTAATCAGCGGCCCGGCCCTCGTCGTTCGATACGCTCTTTACTGCGCTTTGTTTCTGAGGCGAACTTTCTTTCCGTCTTTCTCGTTTTTACACTTTCCCTCTCATGTTTTTTTTCCTTACTTTATTCGTTCACAGAATGCCAATACAGGCGCCCCAATGGACAGAGTTTCTCAGCTGTCCCGTTTGCTGCAACGAGTTTGCAGCGAATCTACGCCCACCGATCAGTCTAGGATGCGGCCACACCATCTGCCGCACCTGTCTAGCCACGCTCCACCACAGGCAGTGCCCGTTCGATCAGGTATGTGTTGTTGTGTGTACTGTTTAGGCTTAAGATTATACATTTTTTTGGATTATGAATTTGTTCCTAAATGTATGGAGTATGTTATTTTATTTCTTTTTTTATTCACATAACATTAAAAGCGTTAAAAGTTTAATGAAATCCACTTCGTATCTACCAAACTTTGTATGAACCGAACAACCAATGCGCTAATTATGCGTTTGTTGTGAAAAGAGCTTTATTTTAAGCTGGTTGAGGTACATTTGCTCGTAAAACATTTCAGCCTATAGGTGGTGTAAATGTACCAATTATTCATTCTGTTTTAAGATCGCTTTGTTCCAAACGGATAAAGCTTCTTTGCGAAATAACTTCCACGTGGCTTCGGAGCTTTCGCAGGCGTGTATGTTTTGTTTGGAAATAAAATTTCCCTAAGTTAACTCGACAAATATATTCCATCAGTGCAATTCTCGCAATTCCAGTCAATTTTGTTTGTGTAAATCTTCACACCCAGCCGGAGCCCGTCGTTATCCGCAACCATTTGAAACATGTCCCATGCTTTTTTTACGATACCCAAACCGAGAGGAAAAATCAAACATTCGTTCTGTTCAGTTCCTTCAGAGTAAACGCACCCGAACGTGAATAACTCACGTGGAAAAAGTAATCAAATAACGACGTCAAGTCGGAAGGTGGTTGAAACACACAGTAAAACAAATCAACTTCCAGCTGGCGAAGCCAATCCGACGCCTCCTGCGTGTGGACGAGGAATCCTCCGCTCTCCTTGCACCGGTAAACTGGAGAGCAATAAAACTTTATCATCTTCCCTCGTGCTGGAAGAAGGCTCGCGCACACTTCGGGGACACATGATGTGGTGGGGTGTAGAGGTGCGCCCGAGCCTCTCCCCCCGAGACACACGAGCCCTTTGGGTGCGCGTGATGTCATTCAATATTAAACTTATGACGTTGCTCCCGGTTTCGAAACGGTCAGAAGAAGGAAAACGCTGGCTGGATTTAGAATATTAGTCTCCACTGTTGCGTGTGTAATGTTTCCAGGCGCGATCTGTCTCTCGCCCTCTCGAATGAATTCGCCCCCAAGAACGTGAAGAGGTGACGAAAGGGTTTCATATGCTATGCTAGTGATTTTGGAATTTTATTTATTCCCGCAGCCGCTATTGGTTTTTATCTTCTTTTCCGGTATCTCACTGGTTTCAAGGTGGAGGAGGAAGTTATCCACGTGTCGCACGTCGCTGCCATTCGGTCTCGTGCCTTTGCTAGGTGCGAAGGAAACATATCGCCGCATCAAGAATTTCGATATGCCTTCACCGTGGCTTCATGGCTTTGGTTTCTTACTGTTGATGGCGTGTGCGTTTCCGGGATTGACTCCTTTTTTATCGACATATCCTCGGGGTGGGTCGAAGCGAATAAAAACAAACACAAAAAAAAACGAAAACGGAGCTCAATTCTTTTTCTGAACGACCTAACGTGTCTTGGGACTGTGTGGGCAATACTTTTGTTGAGCGTTTCAAGAATATTTTGAAGGTTTCCTTTCAGAAAACGATTTCTCCATCAATCCGAATAAAAGGCTTACATTTTATCGTCTAAAAATGCAGTGATAAAGAGAGTATATTAAATGATAAAAAGAGCTGGTTTTTAGTGGCACGTTAGAGGTTACGGTTAGTTTTTATTAGAAATAAACATTTGATTAAATTCAAGTTCGCAGTTCATTCAATAAAAACAATCGACACGTTTTATTCAGTTTTTATTATTCTTCTACTAAATGTGCGTGGTACATCCTCTAAAGCTGAAAAGAAAAACGAAGTACAAACGTGTATAGAAATGAAAAAGGAAAACAAGGCTTTTTTCCGAGCCGGTATCGGGTAAGCTCGTTTGCTTGCCTACCGCGACCTGGCCAAAACATTTCCCATTCTAATCTGATTTACAAACATCCTCCTGCAAATGGACTGTGTTCGTTATTCGTCTTTTTCCTTCATCTTTCGCTCTCTCTTCAACCGGTGGCTCGGCTCAGCCGTACGGGCAAAAATGTGTAAACCCTCCGTCGATAGGTGAAATGGTGAAATATATTTGTGCATTGTGTGTGTGAGTGTGCCCTGTGGAGGGGGGAGCAGCTCAATACAGCTCCAGCATGAAAAAGTCACCCGGAATTGGAACACACAGCTCCGAAAGGTATTAAATTTTGATGCCTTTCGGCGGGTTTGGCTGGTTTTTTTTCGGCTGATTCTTTGTTTTTCCTCCACCTTCCATTGGCTGTTCCATTGGGTGCGTGTGTGTACTTCATTTCGTCCGCTTTCCTTTCAGAGAGTGAAAAATCCCTCCAGTCCAATTCCTGGTTGACGGCGATTTTTTTTTCTTTTTTTTTTCGTCCGTCGTGGTGGCTTTGCGTGGAGGCAGCGTTAAGGATTGACGAGATTTTATCCCCTTCTCGGTTGAAGGCCCCACCAGGTGTGTTGTGTGTGCGTGTGCGGCGAGGGATGTTTAACTGCAGCATCGGTTCCAAAGGGAATCCTTTTTGAGGTTGCTGCTGCTGGCTTTTGGAAACTCATTTAAACCGCCTAGTGGCTGATGTGGTTCTTTGTCGCACAGAATGGTAACAAAACACGCATACACACCTGTGTACTGCCGCGCGACGCTAGGTAGGGGGAACCGTTTCACGCATATCCCTTTTGTTTGGGTTACTACGATCGAGCTTGTTTCGTCGTCGATTGAGCTTGTATTAAGTTGGGAAAATCCTTGTCGAAACACTTAAGCTCCTGCGGAGCATGGTGGAGGTATACCGACGCACACACATTCACATAGCGGATAATACCCCGAGCTATCATCCTCCCAAACTCATGGAGAAGGATAACCGCGGATCGCTCGATTTAACCAACGGCCGGTCGAGTTGTAGCTATTTATGTAATGCGGTAGCAAACAAGGGAACCACCGAACACGAAGTAGAGGATCAGCATACCGTGGGTCCTTCGTCGTTATTTTTTGTTTATTTTATTTAGTACCCGTTGTATCTTTCTTGTTGGTTTATCCTTTATTATTTCTACTAAAAAAAAACCTTCCGATTCGTTGGTAACCAAATTTGCTGCTGATCCAGTGCGGAACAAGATGTGGGATTATATTTTTAAAACGCACCGACATGGTTTTATATTTTTTGGGTGCTGCGTCGTAAACGCATGTTGTTTGCAGTTCATTTCGCATTTTTTTCTTTTTTTACACAAATTTTCTGAATATTTTTATATTTTTTCCTTCGATACTTCGTACACTTTTGGGGCACTTTTTCTACACTGTGCACTCATAAAAGGAATTGGAAAATGCGAAACCTCAACCAACGAAAATTGCTTCAAAAATGGTTCCTTGCCTGCCACATCATTAATGGTTGACGAAAAAGCAAAAAACAGTTGTCCCCCCTCCCACCGTTTAATGTTTTCCCTGGCTGAAATTGTTTCCTTCCTGTGAAATGCAACCTCAGGGCATCGTCATCCAACAGCGGCCATAACGTTCTCTGCGGCTATATAAGATATAAAAAAAAACAAACGGTTTCAGCAAACCACACAAACTTTACATTCAGACGCAACAAGAAAAGCGATCCCTCCTCAGCGCGCGAATGGACTCGTATCGCTTAATAGATATAAGTTTATATTACGTTCGCGGTGTTCCGGCGGTGCCGCCACAGTCCTTGTGGTGGCCAACTTCCGCGTGAACCAAGTACCTGTCATCCGTGTTTGCTGCCAGTTTACGATACCTCCGGGCACCGATAGCTCGTGGTTACGTTACGTGTAGTCATGCAGACGAGTAGTTATGTTATGCGCGCGGTGCGAAGCGAGAAATAATAAATAGGAAATTTGAGTCGCGCGGAAAACCGCCCTTCGCTGTGGCTGTGGCGAGATTTTGGAGCTGTGTGTGAGCTTTTTTATTTCGAATTTTCTGGCCGCACGTCGGCTCTTTGCCGTTCGGTGTGTGTGGCTTCAAGGCATGGTTGTTGCGCTTGGCAAACGGAATGATAAGCGTTCGATTTTTTTTTCTCTATGCCTTTTGAGATGCCACATGCTAACGTTACATATCTGCACCGTTCACACATGGATAAATCTAAATCCCCGGCTAAACCGAAACTACCACACATGCAGACGCACATCGTCCTCACGGTGCCACGGTTGTAAAGCGTTGTTTGTTTTGCCCAAGTGTTTCTGCCTTCGATGTGTGGATGAAACGAATTTTCAGACGATAAGTCATATAAGTCGTAAGAAAATACGAAAATATTACGTTCGATGATGTGGCTCGCCGAAGCTCCTGGGAGGAAGAGAGGGCCATCTGCTGCATGCAGACGGTATCCATTTTCAAGGCGGTGCTTGCTCTGCGCCCGTAAGTGGTTTATTTGTATCCTTCGCGCACAACTTTTTGCCACAAAAAAGGGATACCCAATATCGCGCCTTGTGACGTTTGCCGTCCATGCGAGATACGCGTAGTCTGAAGTTTCTTTTTTGTGTTATTTCCCACTCGTGCCGACTGCTTTGCTGGGAACAGAAAACGCTCGACATCGGTCGGTGTATGTGAGATATGTGAAGAAATATGAAACGACGAATATTCGAGGCATTCATTAGAGTGAACGCAATATTTGCGAGCCATTCAATATACCGCCCGACGGGTGTATTTTTAGTGCAAGGATATTTGTTACATCGAACTGCTTATTACTTTCGCTCGTGGTGGATTAAATCCCGTCGTTTTTTTTTAACGAACAAACTGATTGCATTTTTTTTATGAAGAGAATGGTTACGAATGGTTTGCTATGATTGGCTTAATGTTTATAGTTCCTAAATAAACTCTGAATAATTTCATTACGGCGTAAAAATATAAAGTAGCTGCTTGAAGTGTATTATCTAGTAATATTTAGTTATTTAGTAATAACCAACACTAAATGCATTTTTTACGATTTTAATTTTCTAACGAATCTTGTTCGCTGCCTCTTTCATTGTTTTCCAGACTGTTATTTCGACTGATTTAGACTATCTACCGATTAATAATGCGTTACTGCAGTTGGTCAGTACACCCGGAGGCTCATCTGCCACGACTTACGGTGCTAAAAGCGGTGGAGGAGCAGGAGCTGCCGGGAACAATTCATCCAGCAATGCGGGCAGTGCATCGCCGGGAGGATCAAGCTCGCAGGGAGCGGTATGCGGTGGGAGTAGCAGCAACAGCAGTACCGCTAGCAACGGTGGTAGCAGCAGTAGCAGCAGCAGTAGTAGCAGCGGGAGCAGTGTCAGTAGTACCACCAGCAACAGCAGCACCATTAGCATCACTAACAGCAGCTCGGCTGCTTCCTCCGGTGGTGTGAATGCGACATTCGGCAACGTTGCTCCCACCGCTGCCACCGCTCTCGATCCTGACCTCAACTCGACGAGCGTCCAGAGTCTCAGCCCGGAAAATCTGCAATACTACAAGACGGCGAAGGCATGCATCGAGGAGTTGGCACTCTATCTGAAACCGTGCCCGCCAACGTCCACCAGTGGTGGATCGTTGCCGGGGGGCGGTGCGGGTGGGCTTGGTACGGGTGGTGGACCGAGCGGAGCAAGCTTGCTATCGCGGCAGATGCAACGGAAGCTGGTGATACTGGTCAACTGTCAGCTGATCGAGGATGAGGGCCGGGCACGGTCGCTCCGTGCCGCCCGCTCGCTTGGCGAGCGTACGGTCATGGAGCTGATTCTGCACCATCAGAACCCACAGCAACTGAGCACGAACCTGTGGGCGGCGGTGCGAGCCCGCGGCTGTCAGTTTCTTGGACCGGCGATGCAGGAGGAAGTACTGAAGCTGGTGCTGCTTGCCCTGGAGGACGGTTCGGCACTGTCTCGGAAGGTGTTGGTCATGTTCGTTGTGCAACGACTCGAGCCACACTTCTCGCAAGCATCCAAAACGAGCATCGGTCACGTGGTCCAGCTGCTGTACCGGGCGAGTTGTTTTAAGGTGTCGAAGCGGGAGGGGGATTCGTCGCTGATGCAGCTGAAGGAAGAGTTCCGTACGTACGATGCGTTGCGACGCGAGCACGACGCACAGATCGTGCAGATTGCGACCGAAGCCGGTCTGCGCATTGCACCGGACCAGTGGTCGTCCCTGCTGTACGGTGATACCACGCACAAATCGCACATGCAGAGCATCAACGACAAGCTGCAGACACCGCAGTCATTCGTGCAGTCGGTGCAGGAGCTAATTATCGCGCTCCAGCGTACCGGCGATCCGGCCAAATTGTCCGGGCTGCGCGTCTATCTGAAGCATCTGGCAGCGATCGACTGGAACAGCGAAAATCACGTGCCGAGCTGGAACGAGTGTGCGGCAGCCCTGCAGGCGGTGAAGTTTGTCGTTGCTGGGCTGGTCGATTTCGTGCAGCACCACGGCAACCGGAAGCTACAGGAGGCTGGCCATTTGGCACACAATCGCAACTATAAAATAAGCCTGTGCCGGGATCTGAACAACCGTGGGACGTGCCCGCGGGGTCCGAACTGTACGTTTGCGCACTCGGAAGAAGAGCTGGAGAAGTATCGGACCAAGCTACGCAAAAGTCACGGTGGTGGTAGCGGTGCGACGGTGGCAACCATGCGCCTTCTGCCGAATGGTAAAGATCATCATGGTATGGGTGGTGGTGGTAGTAGTAGCGCTGGTGGCGTGGCAACAGGGCAACCGGGAGGAGGAGCAAGCTCCCGAGCACGTTCAGTGATCGATTACCATGGACATACGGTGGGTGTCGGTGCTGGCGGCAGTAACGGTGAGGGTGCTGGTTCCATGCAGCAAAACTCTTCTTCCTCTCACGGTGGTGGTTACCATTCGTCCGGTGAGGAAGCATCGTCATCACCGGTGCGCTATCAAAAGACATCTTCCGTTGCCGGTGGAAGGGATGGAACCGGCAGTCAACAACATACCCACCGTATGCTTGATAAGGGCATCGTGGGAAACCAGACCGGTGGCTCCAACGGTTCGAACGGTCCACATCATTCACCTTTCCCCGGAGGCGCAAGTTCCGGTTCAATGAACGGTGGAGCAGGTGGAGGTCGTGGCGTTTATGCGGGAAATGCCTCGGGACACTATCAGCACGCGGGAAGTGGAGGCTCAATGAACTATTCCCATGGCAATCGCGGACCCCAGCATCACGCGGCAACGGGCGGAGGTAATGGACCAGGTTCAGTAGGAGCACATCATAATTCCCCTCAAACGATGAGATTTCGACCGCCACCGCAACCACCACCACCATCGAACGGTGGCGCAAACTATCTACCAG
Source organism: Anopheles farauti No. 4 (assembly GCA_000956215.1). Classification (NCBI taxonomy): domain Eukaryota; kingdom Metazoa; phylum Arthropoda; class Insecta; order Diptera; family Culicidae; genus Anopheles; species Anopheles farauti No. 4. Next base: position 29,615 of record JXWZ01001478.1, on the reverse strand, counting down.
GGGGTCCTCCTGCCGCACCACCACATCCTAGCATGCATCATCACGACGGTCTACCGGCGGGACCGTATCCCCAACCAATTTCTTCCGCACAGCAAGGCGTTGGTGGTAGCCATCAGATGGATCATCATCATCTCGGTCAGGTACCGAGCACGCTGCACCATCCACCGTACTTTGGTGGTAACGAGTATCCGGATGGTAAACACGAACACGGACCACCACATCTTCCCCCACATCAACACCAAGGTGGTCATGGTGGGCATCCTCCTCCGTCTCGGCCGCGGCCTCCCAACTATGCCGGCTGGGATAATCTCGTTAGTCCACCTCATCACCAACATCCGACGCCAGGCAAGATGGACGGCCGTGGTCCTTCCAGTCAGAGTGGTGGTGGTACCGGTCAGGGTTATGGTATGGCTGGACAACCACTGACACATGCAGCCGCTGGTAGTGCTCCGGGGTACGGTGCAGGTGGTAGTCCTAAAAATGGGCATCCAAACGCATCGGTACATCCAACGACGCCCAAATTCTTTGGTGGGGTGCAACATCCGAGTTCAGGGCAGCAAAACTACCATCACCACAAGCTAGGACCACCGGGTCCACAGGTGCGTGACTATAAGGAGAAGCATCAGAGCGTACGCGGATCGCACGCAATACCACCACACGGTCACGGCATGTCGCAGACACAAGCATCCACCTCGTCTCCGTATGCTACCGGTGGACGTAATGGATCGCATCCACCGGCGCCTCCTCCACCCTACCTATCATCTTCCGACACGGTGCTGAAGAGCTCGCCTGGTCATGTGCCGCCTGCATCGCACCATAACGGATCATACAATGTTTCATCGGGTGGTTACCCTTACCATCAACCGCAGCACCATCATCCTCATCACCATCCACATCATGTGCAGCATGCGTCATTGTCTTCGTATCCCCAACGGTCAGGCGATTCTACTGGCTACCTTTCCAAGATACCCTTCGATACGCTCGGGACAATTGGAGGCGGCAGCAAGAAATCGTTCAATCAACAGCTGATGAATCAACACCTGAACGAGCTTGGTTTGGCGAACCCGGCGGCCGCTGGTAAGGATATGTTTATCCGTTCCGATTCACTGCTAGCTGATGATGATGCACTGCTGGTGGCGGAACAGGACTTTTCGAACGTCGCACAGTATGGACCGATCACGCGCATGAACCCGATCGGTACGGAGCGTATCGATTTCGGTTTATCAACGCCCCGTGCGCATCCAAGACCGTCAGCAAGCGGTGGCAATCAACAACAGCGGGCTGGCTGGCCTCTGGTTGAGCAGGCTGGCCTCTCAACCACGGCGTCCCCCACGCTCGGAGATAACCCATCACCGACAGCAAATGGTAGTTCGACTGTATCTTCTCCATTTTATGGTGGAAGTGGTGCAGGGAACAACCTACAACTACTGCCACAACATAAACATCCGAGTCCGCACCAGCACCAGCAACATCAGCAGCAGCAGCAGCATCATCAGCAACATCCACACCTACCATATCACACCCAAATCCATCCGTCGCCCTCTGGTATGCTGGGGAAGATGGTTCCAGAACAGAACAACAATACACTCGACTTTGATGCGCTGCACGGAGAAAAACGATCGCACGAGTATGATCACGCGTCATCCATGGGCCAGAATGATTGCTGTGAGCCAGTGCCGGCTCCGGTTGGTGGCTCGACCAATAACAGCATCGAGCAGGAGTTTCTGCAGTCGTTGGTTTCCCCCAACGCACTCGGCGGTGGTACACATTATGGGCAGCATCAGCAAAACTTCCAAGCCATGGTTGCCGGTACTGTTATGATGATGGGAGAGAGAAGTGATTCTCCGCAACATACACAACAGCAGCAGCAGCAGCAGCAGCAGCAGTTGAAGGGCTCGCAAGCAGATCGGATGAATGGAGGAGGTAGTATGACCGATCGACTGGGCACGGCAGGTTCAGCACTGTCGCCTGCCTGCACGAACGATGATCATCGCAAAATTAACGATATAAAGGTAGGATATATTGTGTTTAGGGCTACTCTATAAAAATATTTTTTACTTTTTACACTTGACTTTATTCTGGTAGGGGATTGAGCGTAGACCCTAGAACCTTAAGATGAATGTAATAATTATTGAATAATCATAAACACACGTTAGTATGAAGCACTACAACGTTCACTTTCTTCACCTCGCTCAGAGTCCACAATCTTCACTGTCTGGCATGCAGTCGCCGGCTATGATCATGTCAGTCACATCGGAGTCTTCCGCTTGCACGACACCCCCGATCGGTAGTGGCGCTAGCGGTCCCAACGGTGGCACCAGCTCCGTGTGGAATCTGTTGCATCTCTCTAGCCTGAAATCGTCGGTGGACAGTGATGCGAACGAGCAGGATAGCACCGCAAACAGCAACCGAAGCAACGGTGGTACCGTCGGGTTTGGAATGCCCTTCGGAACAGCAGTTTCCCAATTTATACGCCCGTCGGATCAATTCAAGCTCTCAAAGATGCTGATGGATTCACCCGCCACTCATCAGCAGCAACATCAAAGCTTTCTAGGACAGCAGAGCAACGGTGCTGCTGATTCTGCCGCTGCGCTCGGTGACGTTAGTCGCTTTCACGATATGTTGAACAGCAGCCAGCCTGCATCGCCCATGAGCGATCGTGTGTCGAGCGACGAGCAGCGTAAAATAGGCACGTTCAAAGATTTGAACGAACTACGGGTAAGTGGCATGCGTACAAAATTTGTAACAAACATCCATCAATACGAATACGCTTGTTCCATCGAAACAGATTCAACCATCCTCGGCGAGTATGCAGGCGGCAGCAGGGGTAACAACATCATCTGCCACTTCCATGCTCACCTCCGTAACATCATCTTCGTCCTCGAATGGTGGTTCCGATGGCGGCGGTTCGATACTGCATCATGTCGACCAGGGGTCCACCGTGTCGTCCCTGTGGAACAATCTACTCGATCTGTCCAGCCTGAAGCCGGGCGAACCATGTAATGCCACCAGCTGCAGTTCCACCGCTGCCACCAGTAGCACGATAAAAGCACTCATCATCGGGAGCGGCAGCAGCAGTACAAGTGGCAACATTGCTGCTAGTTGTGAGGATTCGTATGAAGCGGGGATAGCGGATGATATGCGCGAGCTTGAGTTGCGCCTCGAATCGGTGCTGCAGATTGACGAGAATGGGATATAACAGACAGAGGATAAACAAGAGGAGTCAGTGGGAGACGGTCGCCGGGTAGAAATAGGACATATTTTTACGTTGAAGACGAACTTTAAACGATCGCCAAATTGTGCGTGCTTGAAGTAATACGGTGGAGGGGTCAACCATTGTCCTTTGTGGGACAAATACTATTTTTTGTTATTTTAACACGTACTCAATGTAAGGTTTAGGTTATAGATTGTAGACAATTTAACGAGTCGAGTAGAGGGACCTCTGTTTCTAGAGGATCCTCAGTATACATTCTTCCTTCGGGGAGAGAGGAAGCTTGGCAGCACTGAGCTTGCCGTCTGTCCAACATCGAAGCCTTTGCCGCATGTACTGGAAACAAAGGCACGCAAGACGGGCAATTATTAACTAACTGACAGACATTATACTATGCAATAGGAAATGTGTTTAAACATTTGCTTTTTTTGAAGTTAAGTTATGCAGTTCTAGCTCTGCGTGATACGCGGGATCATTGGCTGGTCCTGGATTAGCGTTGATATTGTTTTTTCGCTTTTGTTGCGGACAGTGTAATACACCATCATTTTATCAAGACGAGTGAAAAGAAAATTTGACCAGAGCGTATAGAGAGCTAGTGTGAAAGACGTAACACATGGGCGGTTGTGTTTGATTACCTTTCCGTTATAGCCCAATATTGATGAGATGCCTTAGATGTGTTGTTTTATAAGGATTGTGTTATATATTCTGTTTTGCTACGGCTGTAACAATCTCCGTCATCCACTGGTTTTACCCGCCCCGTTGCCCATTGTGTGAGGGTCGCCCGTTTTTAGCTCAATTTGCGCAATACATTTAGTACGACTAATAATCTACAACCGCCACGTTTTAGCTACAGTTTCGTGTTTATTCGTTTTCGGCGCAAGTTTTCTGAGATCGCAGGTGCTGCCTGCAGTTAGATAGTGTTACACTAGCATTAGATACACAGAAGATTATATTTGTTTTCCTTTTTATATTGCTTATAAAGCTTTTTTAGGTAATGGTAGACAGAGGAGTTGGTGTTCGAGTTGCGGTGGTAGTAAAGGATACATTTTATCGTTGTTTTTATACATATACAAGCAAGCAAACAAAATTGTGCACGCGTAATCCATAGTATATGGAATAGTGTATGGCACCTGCTTTTGATTTTCGCAAGAGCAAGCATGTGTACTGTTTTTAAAAATGCTGTTATATCATTATTATATTTATAATATACGTAGCGCGCATAACACTTTCTTCAGCACGCTACGGTGTACAAGGCCAGCGCCGCAAAACACAGTATACCCGAAAAGCGTGGAATAGGAGTGCAAGTGCTTTAGAAGTTGTTTTGGGTTGCGCAAAATACTCTCGCTCGCTAGAGCTTCGGTAGTTCTCCTGTTGGTGGGTGGCACAATTTTATTAGTTTATTGCTTCTGCTACAGCTCCAGCTTTGTAGTTAGTGGCTAGTTGTTGTTAACCATCTTGTGTGCGATTTTACCATGAGGGAAAGCGCACCAAAAATCTATTCCGCATCTGTTCCCCAACCCACTAGCCAATTGTTTTCTGATGCCACGCCAGAATGTTGCGCTGCTACTAGCAACCAGAGAGGATACAAGGAAAAGAAAGTTGTCGATTCCTCCGCACGAAAAGCTCCGCACAGTAGGCAAATGATTAGATGGTATCGCTCCCAGGGAACGAAAGACTCGGGCAGAGAGATTTATTAGGGCAAGTATGTTTAATAATTATAGTCCAATTGCAACACACCCGGCGCGGTGTCCGATACTCCCGTAGGCACTGGTTCATTAGTTTAGTTTATACACGCTAGTTAAAATGAAATTATTCTACACAAAACCGTACCCTTCTAACGTAACCGCGTGGCCGTGACCTCGTTCTCAGCCGCTTCTTAATTTTCGCGGCTGTCACAAGTTTTGTGGTTTTACACAAAGGAGATGTCGGTTCACGCTGTTCGAAATGTTCGGGGAAAGACAGTTGTGAACTTGGCATCCAACATCCCAACGCAAAGGCAGGGTGATTTTGTTTGGATTGATTGGAAAACGGCGCATCAATTCGTGTCTCATACTAAGAATTGCGTGGCTGGGTGCAACGTGCACTGTGAAGAAGCGCTATGCTCGCAATGAGACAGCGAAATGGGAGAATTACAACTCTACGAACAGCAGCGACACAAAACTTCGTTTCGAGCAGTCTCAAAGTAGCCAAATTGTTTACGATGTAAACTAAAGTATGGCTAAGGATAATGTATAACAGACCGTGAATCCATAATTAGCACATTGATATGTGCGTACGCGCGAGTGTGTGTGTGTGTGTGTGCTTTTTTGTTAGCTCTGTTGACACTATTTCACATAGTAAAAGATCCATTGTGGCACAAAAAAAAACCTGCAAGTTCACAGAAATGCTCGTTTTCATGCAGCAACACTCGTTTAGGCTGTTAGTGAGTAGGCGCATGTGTGTTATTTGTTTTTGCCTCCTTCCGAACGCTGCACGTTGTGTATGGTGGGTTACTAAATTTGCCAGTATAGTAAAATTCCAAAACAGCATCGAGTGGAATCCAAATCTATTGAACGTCGGAGATTCCGTGCGGAAGAGTGCTGTCATCATGTGGAGGGACGATTACTGTACTTCTTCTACTCAACCCAATGGGTTCGAATTGCTAATGCTATACAGTGTGTAAAACAGAAGAAAACATCATAATCTATCTATTGCTAAGCCTAAATAATGCAAACAAAGTGTTATTTAGTGACTGAAATTTTGGGTTCACGTTGGGTTTGGGCAGTCAATATTGCAAGGAATAGTGAAAATGTGAAGTCAATATTGCAAAATATAGTAAAGAAACAAACGGAGAAGATGTTATTGGGAAAAATAGATAATTTACCTATTGAATTTGCAAACGGGACATGAATTGTGCGTAATTAATTAATGGCACTGTACACCATCACCACCACCACCACCACCACTAACCAAGCGCGCAAGTAAAAAGATCGTCGAAAGTTTTTCGCTGAAAAAATAACGATAACGGAAGAAAAATATAAGAGTGTGTGTAAAATGCAACAGGAGTGGGAATCAATTTAATGATTACCTGGCATGTTGTGACCCGCGGCAATACATGAGATTCGTGTTCTGTTGGGGCTGGTATTCATCGCGTCGATAGAGGAAACAAACATTTAAAAGTGTTTGACCGTTATACAAAGCGTAAATGAAGAGACAAAAAGCTCCGGCTAATTCAAAAACCTACTAAGACTACTATTTGGCATATTATTGTTAGTTAATAATAGTATGCTTTTACTAGCCAATGGGGAATAACAAGTCTAATCATGCGCATTCGATGCGCTAGAAAAATGGAGGAAATAGTTAAAAAAAAAAATCTTTCATTACAAGCTGACAAAGTCCGCCGAAGGCCGCATGACAAAATGATGTTTCAAAAAAAATTTTCGTTCACCGGGCAATTCAGTGAATACACAATACAAAATCACACCGAAACCATCATTTGTGCACACAAAAAAGGGATGCACATACAACAAGAACAAACGAGGACAGGAACTAAGGCGTAAATGGTGGAAAAAGGGATGAAACAGAGTTAACATTTAATATATAAAATATATAAAAGATATATACATACCTATTAAAAAAAAAAACAAACAAACATATATTTGAAACAGCAAAAAACGTACATATATATATATATTTTTAATATTCGATAAAGGAATCTGCAACAGCAGCATATAGGCAAATCATGCAAACTTGTACGGTGGCTATGTGAACGATGTCGTGAGACGGAACAGAAACAAACAAACAAGAGCAAGCAAAACAACACAGCGGAAGCTAGTTAAAGAAAGCAATAGTAGCAATGAAACACGAGAATTGTATGAAAAGCGAAAAGTATATCTTCGACTATGAAAAGACAGCGAAACGAGAACAGTGCAGCGGTGTAAATCTTAATTTGGTGGAAGCAAATAGTTTTTTTTTAATGTTCAGTTTCCTTATCTCGTTTCTATTACCTTCGTTCGTTCGTATTTACGTGTTTTGGCTCTAAATTTAACATTTAATGGCGTTGTTGTCACAACGGCAGGGGATGAAAAAGGGATAAAAATATTGTGTGCCGCTTTTGTCCGGTTAAAGCTATTGTTGCCACTATGCCGCTTGTATCAACTTTGTGAGTTTTCGCGCCTTTGTGCCAAACCACGTATCTGTCGCCAAACCAAACCTGTCGCCACGTATCAGGGGCAAAACTGAGTTAAGTTTGTTAGCCTTCGTTTTTAAAACATCTGCGTGTAGCCTACAGTTGAGTCATCCCCGGATTACGTTAGCTCAAATTAATCTCCCACTCCTACTCCCCAATAGCGCATCATACACATATTGTAGCGTGTTTTTTTTGTCGCTTAATTGTTGATCGATTTTTATTATTATTTTATACCTGTTTGTACATCGTATCGAAACTTCCCTTGTAAGCTATGGGACGGCAATCAAGTAGGTGCGGTTTCTTGTCTCTTTAATTTGCTTATTAAATTGTTTCTGTTGCTGTTAAAACGCTGCTAGAACGGAATGTTTAACTTATTCAAACACCTGTCCCTTTTCCTCCTTCGCGTTATTCCGTTTGCTGTGAGTACTGTGTTTCCGTTCTGTTATGCTCCGCGAGTGACGCGTAGCGTTGCTTGCGAGCTATTTCTACTACTACTACTACTATTACTAGAGCAAGCAGATAAGAAAAACAAAGAAAAAAACCATATTCCTTCACTAACGAACAGCTAAAACGTAATATATTTGGTTGTTTTTTATCTTATATCTTATTTGTTTCTTTCGCTTATTTCATTCGTTCCGTATAGTTCAATATTACCTGCAGCAGGTGTTAGCAACTCATAGCATAATCGTAATGCGCATAATGCGAACGTTGATGACGATGAACGATAAACGTTGATGACGTTTGGATAACAAATAATCAATTAGTTGAAACGAATCCAGGTGAATCGGTTTATGCGAAACACGGACCGTTTGAGTGTACGTGTTTTGGCGTGTTTTATGTTTCGCGGTTTAAAAAAAGTACAGGCACGCTGGCAAGCTACCCGTTTACATGCCTGAGCTGACCATCGGAAAAAATATAAGAGTTATTAGTGTTGAAATTCAGTTCTGTACAAGGTTTGCTTTTTTGTATGATTTGTTTTTTTTTTCTTCCTTTTCTTTTTTGTCTTCCTCGTTGCAATATCACATATTTTATAACGTTCCGTTGAATGTTCTAGGTGTTTTGTGTTTTGCTTTCATTGATTTGGTTATTTTTCTTATCTTTTTTCTGTTCTTTCTAGCACTTTAATTAATGCAAAAGGAACTATCGCTTCCAAACTTACAAAGACGTCAGTTATCAACCGAAAGGATCGAAGAATTTGACTCACGAGAAGAGCACTGTTTCATCGTTTTTGCATGCAATAATGCATGCTTGGTGCGTGCGTGCCGAACAAAGATTAATGCACTAGCCAATGTTGCTGATACACATAATCCATCCGGTATTGCGACCGGGTGTGCTGTAAAGATCGTTACAGTAAGCTACCATACTACTTATCCCACTTACATCAATCATTCGTATCGAATAGAGTAAAACACGATAATAGCGTAAATTAAGTGTTACCTGGCCCTGGCAGTCTTAGTGCTACTATTGTTAAGTATGCATAAAATAATTCCGGAAGCAAAGAACAAACCAGCAGAAACAACAAAAAATACAACAACAATACGAACATAACACAAATCAAATGGTAAGAGAAAAATACATTCTCAGCTAGAAATAAAAAAAAAAACAACTGATAAATTTAATCAACCCATGAACACAAACAAACATAATTATTCATTAAAGTAACACACAAGTATAAGCATAATAACCGCGGTATGGAAAGTGGAGTTTATTGCGTGTAACTTTAATCTTACAGTTGTTTGTTAACATTTTGCCAACAGTTAGTGTAGGGAGGAGGGTTTGCGTCCCGATGGAAAGAGAGCGATTAACATTTATAACTGACCAATTGTGTCCCCGCGGGGTAAGACGGAGACGATGTAAGCGCAGAAGAACAATCTATATCATCATATACAGTGCTTAGATAGAGCCAATTCGGAAAACGGAAACGGCCAGTGTTACCAATCACAGACTATTACTATTCCTATAAATATCAATCGACATACCCGGTTCCCGTACAGGAAACAGGCATTTGTTCGCGTTCTGTTGTGCGTCTTGTGTTGCCAACATCCATTGACGCGTACCCACGCGATTTTGTTCGTTCGGGGAATGATCCCACACGGCGTATCGTTTTGTGTTGTCCCAACGTTTGCGTTATTTCATCTCTTCAGTATAGTTGCGCTTCGGTTTTTTGCTACTAGAGTAAAAGTGCCTTTTTAAGAATACTTGTAGTTAACTTTCACGTGTATTTGCTATACAACAACAATAACCATATGAATCATTCAAACTCAAAGCTATCGAACCATAATGGAGAATCCTTGGCAAAACCGTCCAAGACGGGTGCGCAAGCAGCAAATGATTGAACTAGCAATGGACTCATTGTACTATCGAACCGTTATACTTTATTTCAATTCCCGCCCGGCATACCATTCCCGCCAGGTGAGGGCCGCAGGTTTGTTATTTTTATCTAGAAAGCGCACGTTACAGTTTCGAACCTACGCCTACTATGATTAAATAAAAAAATACTGTTTTCAGTTTTCTGGTAGCCCCTTTATCAGCCCCTTTATAGCTGTTATATTCGTTTATGTAAACTGTAATGTTTTTTTTATGTATTGTATGTATACATACATAGGGGCGGCCCGGTGGTGTAGTGATAGCGGCGCCGGTCTTTCACACGACAGGACCGGTACCATGATCCCATTCGGACCGTCTCCCCCTAGCGAGGAGTGACTAACCAGCTATGGTGGTAAAATCAGTCTAGAAAGCCAGTAAAATGGCAGGCATGACTTCGGTCGTTACGCCAAAATAGAAGAAGAAGAAGTATACATATGTAACTAGTCCCTAAAAAGAGGTACATATTTCTGTCACATTTGTGTCCGCGATCCTGGGCGTTCCCCGAACGACAAAGATCTGTTACTGCGATTGTTTTGTTAAAGAATCGTACAAAGTTTAAGTAAGCCTGTTTAAACCTGGTCGTTTTACTGCTTGGCATATAAATATGAAATGTTTGTTTGTAATATATAACAATAGTATCATATGAAATAGTTTGTTTCTGAATCAAACCAACCGACCGTTTCTTAAACCTAGCGCAATAGTACCATTGGGATGTTTCCGCTAAAGAATACACTACTCTAATTCTAGTGTACACATTCTGGGCGAGAGTGTAGGTTTTAGTAGTGTGGCAAATAACGCAACGGTGCCATTGTGTTCGCGACAGAACACGATGGAGCAGCAGCACCCTTTATTTCCTTCGAACTTGTGATGTGAAATTTAGAGTTAACATTCGGTCATTCTCCAGTTTTAATGGAAGATGGCATCTCATACTTTAAGTGGCTAGCTAAGGCCTTATTATGGCTATATTCCCATAATAATGCAACTGCATCCAAATGTTATTCAAGAAGAATCATGTAACGCAACACTCATACACACAAATCGCCGCAGTTGAAGGAACCAAAACCTTATCAAATCCAATCAATCCCGGTACGGTCTACTTTCTACAAAATGGCGAACACATACATTTAGCAAAAGTAGCCAGTTAAGTAGATGGAAAACATACATATACATTAAATACACACTAATGAATATCGTGTAAGTTCACCTCAATGGTAACACAAGTAGCAATAGCAAATAATGTTGACAAATGGAAACAAAATACACAGAAACAAAGGCATGTATCTGCGCGTGCGAGATACGATGAGAAACAATGCATACAAAAACATGCATCTATCCTACGAAAACTTTATCAGACACCAGGCCGCGGAGGAACAGATAAATAACGAAGAAAACAGGCGAAAAAAAACTCTAGTGGTGAGAGGAAAGCTAAAGGGACGAAAGTAATGAACCTAACAGAATGTGGAAGGGAAATAAACATTAGTTAACATTTTTACAGTTTCTCCGACTGTTTTGTATACAGAGCCAGTGTTGATATGAATGTAAATGAAATGAAAAGAAACTAAAAACAAACAAACAAATCATGTAATGCAATATACGGCAGTAAAATTAGGTAAAACAGAAATTGAAACACAACGCCCTTAAAAGAATCTTGCAAACACAAGCTAGCCTATATGTTAAGCGTGTTTATGCCCGGTCCAAAAATCGTACGTGTGTGTTAAAACATAAAACTTAAAAACACGAAACAAAAGAAAAAGAAAACGAGAAAGTGTAAAAACAATCGACACAAAAAAAATGCTCCGAACAAAGCCGTTCCTTTGCCGCAGTAGTAGTAAAAGAAGAGCAATGTAAATGTAAACGCGTAAATGGAGTACTAAACAAGTAGAAAACTATCCACACACACGCACGCATCCAAAAATGCAGCGAAAAATGCAGCAAAACATCAACAAATTATGAAATCGATATTTATTGTCATATTTACATTTTTAAGCTTAAAACATTTACAAAAAACGGAAAAAGTATATTTAAAGCAAGCGTGGAACGACACCTTGCCTCCTCTCTCTCTCTCCCGTGTGGGGTAACAACTTAACGCTGTAACGCCTCTAAATCGTAATGGGTTTCCACGTTTTTGGAAAGCCTATTCTAAACTCAACCTTAAAGACCTTTAAGCAAAGATACACTAAATGCTCCAACATTAATCCCACAAATTATCGTTAATAGCGCGTGCGAATAGGAAAGCACACTCACTCTAAACCCCATTTCTATATACCTTCGTCTTCTTCATCTTCTTCTGACCACTCTCATCAGCTGTTGCGAACTTTCGAAGCTACCTTGTAAGCAGTTAGCAACGTTTACTATGATTAGATCGCCTGTAATGCTGGTGCGTGAGTTTTACGACGTAACAAGCACAAGCGACACTTACCATCACATACCGTGCTATATCAATCAATAAAAATCTACAAACGAAGCAAACAAAACTTGTGGAAGTGGACAACAATATCAAATATACAATTTAAATATAACTTAATTACCATGTTGGGCCCGTGCATGTAACACACAGTGTGCGCAAGCATAAGATCGGGACGATTAATAGCCTCGATAAACATAGGTGTGTTTTTGGTACAATTTTGCTATCTGCTATGAGAACAGCAATTAACGTATAATAATCGATCGTTTAAATGATGACAGATTTTTAATTCAAAAGCAAGACGAAATACGATGTGAACCACATCGCACCGATTGTAGCTTAAAGTGGCAAAACTATACTATTACCAATACCATACATTAAAGATATAAAAATACGCATTACACAAGTTTAAATATCGTATAAACTAAATGGGGATTGATGCAGAGCATTACGTTACTTTTGTTTATGGACCACTCGCGTCAGAATCTTCGGTATCGACCACTGCCTAGTGCATTTGTTCCCCTCCGCTGAGCAGGTTCGTTTTGCATTTGAAATTCACGTTGAAACCGTTTACTGTTTGTAAACCCTTGAGACCCCATTTTAACTGTAGCATTCACAACACGTTTGTTGATGAAAAGAAGTTGATTAAAGTCTGTCGAGTTTATTAGATTAGTTTCAACGTAACGTTTTGATGACGTTGACAGTTTGAAATCACTTTGTAAACTCGTTTACCACCATAAAATTTGTGGCATGTGACGTTATGTGCAAGATTCGATTAGAACGCATAAGAAAAACAATATTTCAACTTTATTTAATGCTTGTAGCAACATAATGAACTAAACAATGTAATGTAAATAAAACAAAACAAAGATAAAGAGACGTATGTATAGAAGTACTGTCAAATGCAAAAACCAAATCATTGCAAAAAATATACAAAACAAGCAAATAAAGAAAGAGAAAGAGAGAGAGAGAGAGAGAAAAAGAGAGAAAGAGAAAAAGAGAGATAAAGAGGGTGGAAGAGAGAAGGAAAGCATTTGTTTTAAAAATGCGTGTAATATTTGAGTACTTTTACTGAAAGATTATTGTAATTAATTGCTGATTAGGCATGTTGAATGCAGCAAGATAGCGAGAAAGTTGAAAAAACAAACAAACTAAAGAACAGAAAGCAAGTAGCAACAGACACAAGCGAAAAGGACAGTCTTACAATAAACGATCCATATCGGATCGAATATGTTTGTTTTGGAGTACGGGAAGGGTTGTAGTTTTCGTCTAGTACGAACTATTTTAACTCGCACCAAATTGGTCGTTATCAAAACCAGAATCGATTGTTAGTCGCGTTAAGTTTGTTGTGTCCTTCTTCGGAGTTTGCGATTCTTGCTTTACTTTTCTTTAGACTTGTTGGCGATTTTATGTTTGCCTTCGAGAAACGAGTCGAGATACTCGTTTTTAAGAGTTTAAATTTGATGTGGAAGAAACTTATGCCTATCCTTAATCATAAAAAATTGTATACTTTTGTTCGTGAGAAAAAAATAATAGACGAAAATTAACAGCTGCGATAAGATCTCAACAGAAGTATGATTTAAAAATTAAACTAACCCATCTAATATATCCTGCCCTACGTCCAGTTTAAGATGGTTTTTTGATTGATTTCGCATTCAATATCGTACATTATAGTGAGATAGCGAGAGCAAAAGAACAAGGAGAGAGAGAGGGAGGGAGAGAAAGAGGAATTTGTTTCCGAATCAGATCATTCGTGTGTAGTCTAACTACTGAGAAGGACCGGAAATCATGGTCACACACAGCAAAAATCAACGTTAACAATTTTGTCTAACTTAGAGTAAAATAAACTAGCACAATTAGGGAAGAAAGCTAAACGGTCACTGTCAGACGACGTTTAGCAATCCTTGCTTTGGATCCGTCTACAACCGATCGTAGCATGCCGAAAATGTCGCCTACGTGATACTTGATGCGATGAATTTATTGACAAAACCAAAACGAAAAGAGCACAGTAAACAAACAGGCAGTAAATTACCAACAAAATCTACTACAGATCAAGCGATATAAACGTAATGTATTAACATGTAAAATTTAACGAAATTAAATCAACCGAGCGCAGGACATAAAGCGGAAGGAGCAACACAGAACTCATTTGATTACATTAATCATAACTAAGGCATACTTGGTGAATGCGGAACGCAGTACGGCGGAGCGGCGGCGCGAAATTAACAGCTAACTAAAAGAGACAACATCTGTAACATTTATAAAACATTAAAGCAAACAAGCAAAGAAACAAAGCATACAATAATCATGTGTTGTCGCGAAGCGGGAAAATGGAACAACGCAAGCAAACCATTGTATGACTGTCGCTATGAAACAGCACAGACAAACCAACGCGGTCGAAAGAAAATCAGGCCAATAAACGATTTACGGAACCAAATAGAAACGAGATGCGAGTACTCGTTTGCACGCAGCAGTGAACTGAAAGGAAAGAAACGGGGTTTTTATCTATTTTCTCACATTTCTAAACATTTTCTACAATTTTCATTTTCTTTCTCCAAGTAAAGTGTTTGTGGTTCGTGTTTTTACTCATTTTTGTTTGCATTTATACATTTATTCTTATGATTAGCTCATCTCACAAAGGTCACCGGGTGGTTGTTGTGGTAGTTGCTCCCATGCCCATATCCATATACCATAGATACGTTCCCTTCAACAACTAAAACGGAAACCTAATGAACGCGCCTTTTGGTTTCACCAAATTTCGAGTTGTAGTTCTAACACACCTAAGGGGCAATAATTTAACAGAAACAATCAAGGGATGCTTTATGTTCGATGCAAACTACTGTTCAAAAATAACTCTCTATTTGTATGATTTTGGTCGTTTTGTTTCATTGTTTTGCTTTTTGGAAGAAGTACCAGAACATTCGTAAAATTTTCACATTCGAGTTTTAACACAACTACACACGTCTACCGTAATTTGGCCTCGTATTTGATTTGTGTGTGTTTTTCGGCTTAGTGTTCGGTTGTTTTTTTTATTACGTTTTACCATCCCCGTTCGTAAGATTTAACAAACCAACACTCGTGCCGAATGAACTGGAAGAAGGAGGAAGTAATATGATAAAAACAGATCGAAATAACGGATATTGTTGCACATCATCAAAAATCTACCACGATCTGTTCGAATATATCAGCACATCCAAACAGAATGCACTGGTAACTAGGAAGTGCGTTACATGCGTCACCTTGGTTTTATGCAACAACAACCGGTACCGTGGAGAAGTGAAATGGAACTTATTATAAAAAAGCCAAACAACAAAAAAAAAGAAAAACGACTAATATATGTTAATGTCAACAGATAGATTAAACTTATACGTATAAAAAAACCTTCTTTGAAAAGGAACGCCAAGGTGTAATATTTCCCAACACACAGTATTAGTAGTGCAAAACTAAAGAGAGTTGCAACATATAATTCTCCATTTTATATATTCTAATCCATTTTCATTCATTACTTTATATGCATTCTGTTTTGCGTTTTGCTTCGCAACACTCTTCCTCCCTTACCTCATTCGTATTAATTATTTCGCTAATTAACATTCATCTCAAAATCGTACCTTACAGTATTCGCTTTGTTGTTGTGTGTGTGTGCGCGTGTTTGTACGTACATGTACCAATAGTTGTGCGTATGTGTGTGTGTGTGTGTAGTTCTGTTTTTGCCTACATTTTCGTGGATCTTGGATCCAATAAATAAACGGTTATAAAATAGCTTATATGCTTTTCCATTTTTCTCTTTTTCTTCGCTGAAATAGCTGCGCACCACGTGGTACATTAAATGGTAGCGATGTGTTTATTCTTCATATATCTCGCTCGTAATAATCTCACCACGCGCCCTCACCGTTTGGCACACTGGCATACTCCGTTTGAAAGAGAACGTAGTGAGCGTTGCTTTCTGTGTTTTGCAGAGGAATTGAATAATCGAGCCAAACCTTTTTCATTTTTTTCATTTTTCAACCTTTTTAACAAGCACAACTCGGTGTGAATCGTTACCACATCCGTGTATGTTGCCTTCTTTTGTGTATATATAACATCTAACTCTGCATGTATAAGACTTGTTTCCCTGCGTCATCGCATCATCGCACAGCACGTATTTTTTCCACTTTGTCTTCTCCTCTTGTGTGACATGTGTGTTTCAGCGAGGAACACACACACACACAGCACAGCACAAAACAACGATTCAGTGCGGTGGTTGTGGTGGGTGTAAATAGCAGGCTGGCACATACATCTGTGCTGCATTTTCAATTTACTTATCCTTCGACGATTCGGTGGTAGCTGCAGTAGGCTGGTGGCTGGGACTGTGACCATTCTTTTCCGCACCATACGACGACGCTTTACTAATCTTCGACATGCCAATTGCTTTCACCATCAGCATATAGACTGCACGTCAGTATAAACGGGAAGAAATGGGTCATTAGTATTATTACAATTGGTTTTCGTACCATCGCTATACTTACAAGCAAAGATAATGCCTGCCCCGATCGAGAAGTACAGAATTTCGCCACTGAACAGGAGCTTCACCAGATAGTACAACATCGGCGTCAGTGTTGCCACCACCCAGAATGCGGTATTAACGAGCGTTGTGGGGCGACGGTGCAGCTGCAGTTTGGGCCGCTCGGCTACGCCGGACTCGGTGAAGAAGTTTCCCGTACGGTGGAAGCTGTCCTGCATGCGATCCTTTTCACGGAACAGATTCTGTAGCCAGACGGCGGCTTCCTCCTCGCTCTCCGGCAACGTAACGGTAGGGAAACGTCGTACACACATGTGCGCCTCGATCGGTTTGCCGTTCAGAATATTGAAAATGGTGGGCTTCACCTGGAATCGGATAATATATAATAAAGTGCGTGTTTGCTTCCTAACAAGCCATCGAATACGATTCATAAAATTCAACTTAAAACACCAATAAAATGTGTCGCACTTTTCGAAACGATGAAAACTAAATAACTTTAATTTAAAATACAACTAATTTGAACTTTTCATTTGTGCATCTCGATCGAAAAGTTTTTGACGATTGTAGCAGAAAACAGGAGTTCATCTTTGATCATTCATGAATCTTGGAAAGGTAATTAAACATTCACACAATGACAATTCTTTTGAATTCATTTGATTCCTTCATTCATTGATTCGACTAATGAATTCACAATAATTCAATCCTAATTCATCTATGAATCTTCCACAAAGTTCCATGAACTGTCAAAGATTCACACGATGCTTCAAAGATACAAATGGGATTTATAAAGCTTGATGAATTTATATGAATCAATGACTCTTACATAATTCATAGGAATTGTTAAAAACTACTTCTAAATAGTGCTGGACATGATTCATACGAATTGAAGTTTTGAAAAAAAATCCTTAAATATAAAACTCCAATCCGCCACTCTACTCACCGCAGAATCCTTGTTGATCGCCAATTGAATATCCAGTATCGATGGGCACTTCTCGCGCAGGAACGGCAGGCTCGCCGTGAAACCCTTCGTGCGCGGTATCAAATGATGCTTCAGCGGCACCATACCCTTCTCCTGTGCGAATTTTACCGACGCCTCGTGCTTCTGCTCGGTGAACCGTGTGCCCTCCGCATTCAGCAGCAACCACACCGGGTCGGGGTAGTCGAGAATTTCGTTAATCTGCCGGCCAATGATTTCCCGGTCCTTCTCGAACGAACGCTCGAGAAACACGAACTCGGCGAACTTCCACGCCCACCCGATGGTCGGTATGTACTGGATGACTTTCTTCGCGTACGCTTTGCAGTTGCCGAGCACGCGCACCTTCTCGCAGAACATCCAGCCGATCAGCCAGTCGATTTCGTACGTGTGGTTCATCAGCAGCAGCACGTGCTCCGTTCCGCAGTACTTCATGTCCTCATCGCTGATGTACAAGGTCAGCTTCGTGTCCGACCACCAGTCGGCGAGAAAAACGAGCTCTGGCGAAAGGGAAAAGGTCACCCAGTGAACGCTGCGGGTTTGGTTCAACAACAACCGAAACGAACCGTGGCCATACTTACGGGAGTAAAACGAGTAGCAAAGGTAGTAACCGAACGTTCGGTAGAGCCGCTTGTTGAAGGGCTTCAGCCCCAGGTACAGTACGCACTGTACGGTGTTGATGATCAGCCCGGAGGTGAAGAAGGAGATCGCAAAGCACAGATGTACGAGAGTCGACTGCTTTAGCCTCGCCAAAAATCCCGCCATTGTTAACGTAACGCCAACAACGAAAAACGAATAATGCACCTTTTTAAAACCCTGCTAAGAATCACGTCGTTCCTGCTATGACAAAACCGGATGTTGGAGGCGTTCGAGAGAACTAGATAACACTAGCGCACTACGTTGCGATGCGTGCGAAGAGCAACGATGAACTAAGGAAACAACTAAACTAATAACAACTACGGCGTGCAAACACGGTGACAACCACTACGGTAAATGCGGGCGGGTGCGACGATTCGTTAAACCATCATAAGTAAAGCGATACTGTCTGCGCGGTCGATCTATACACGATCATCTGCTGGTGCCGCATTGAAGCGTGGGGAAGCGATAGTTGTTCGAATATTGGTGGAAGTAATTTACACGCTCATAACGGCCGGGATGGTTGGCCGGCTCGTGGTGGGTACGGTTGAAGATGTGTCAAGAACAGTTCCTGCAATTGAAGAGAGAGAGAGTGAGCGCGGAAAGGTAGCGTTAGTGACACGTATTAAACAGCAGCTTTTGTTTTCGGCTTACAACTCGCGCGAACATACCGCACCGATGTACGTCGAACCTACCGCACTAGGGCTGCTTATCACGAATTGTTGGAACGCTAAAGGCACGGTTTAAAATGCGGAAAAAAACACACACACACAGCTCACAGTGGTTCGTTCGCCACCGGGCGATAAGCCTGGTCGATCAGTCCGTTCCCGTATATTAATCCCTATCCCACTAAGCGGTACGAATCTGCCTTGAACCGATCCCCTTCCGATGGGTAAAGGTTGATTAAATACGACCCCGGTTAACGTTAATTCTAGAGTTTGATATCTTAATGCTAGCTTAATATCGACTGCCTGAGCCTGAGACAGATGCTCAGGAGGCCTGTTTCGCTTTTGTATCGTAACTGAGAAGGTCCCAAAATAGCTTCGGAATTCATTCCCACCGGATCAAGGGCATGGAATGCGTCGTGTCCTCGCCTTCCTTCATGCCTGCCGAGCGAGGCGATAAAACAATCAACCTTCGCTAATACCGGTGGGAACACAACGGCACCGATTTGAAATAAGGTGTCTGTAATTAGATGCAAGATAAGTGGAATACTGTATCGAGCCGTCTGCTGGCATCCTTTTACTACCAAACCACATGGCCTGTGTGTGTGTGTGTGTGTGTCCTTTCCTTTTTCAAGTTCATCGACAGCAGGTTTCAAAAGTCTGCTGATTTGTGTTATCAATGCGCAAAAACACACACACACACACACTCAATGATTGTGCCAGTTGAAATCGCTAGGCAGTTGCAGTGTACTGGGGATTATTCCGTACACTCGTGGTTAAACTGTAAATTGATTATTAATCACTCTTTCTTTGTAGAAAGATTCTCACGCCTAAACTGATCTCGACACTGTTAAAGTTCTCTCAAATAAAGAGGAAACGTCATAAGTCCAGACTTAGGTTAACATTGGCGAACTGTTACAATAACGATGATCTGAAAATTCGAAATTTCATGATTATCAGAATAGCTCCTTAAAAAATAAAAAACTCCGATCATTTTGGCGCAATGTTGAATGCAATAATTTTTTGAAAAAGAAATTCGAAATTTTTGGTCACTCACAATTGCATGGATAAATAATATGCGTAGTTTTGCAGAAAAAAAACAAACAAACAAACCTATTATTTAGTCCGCTGAACCGCGCACCTTTTAATGCAACAAGTTCAAATCGACTCGATTTATTGAGGCCAGAAGCGGTTGATAAAACTCACCACGGGAATTAGTTGCGCTATGGCGTTATTATAACTCGTGCCCGCTTCGAATAAAGCTGTTTTTATGTGTCCGCAACAGGTGACCGGAATCCCTTTCGTTGGTAAAATAATGATAACGCAAAAAAGAGTGAGAGGGATAAAAAAACAATCAAATAAAATCGAAATCACGCGCGTTGTGTTTCAATCAAAGCAGGCTGAATTAAAGCGGAGCGCATCCCCCGCAAACCCATTTGCGCGATGGATTGCGTGGCGAGTCGATAAAAAGTTGGCGTCGCGAAATCATTCCAGTTACAGGGTGACATGCGCCCTAATCTTCGCTCGAACCTTAGCACCCTATGTTTGCTTGTGGACCTTTGCACCCAATGTTAACGATGATATCAATGATGATATCGATGCCCGCCCCATTCATACGTCAGAGGGTGTCGCTGTATACATGTGATGAAGCGAAACAACCCTTTTCTTTGTGTGCATTATTATTTTAGGTGAAATGCGATGCAACGGGAACGACTTAAATTCATAACCTGTGTTGCTTTACATTAATCTTTTTTATCTCTCCCCACAGGCGAGACAGAATCCATTTCTAATCAATTTGACTCACACCGTACGCTATCAACACACCTCTTGATAGCGGTTTGTTTGATAAATCAATCAAAACCAACCAATACACATCAATCAAACACAACAACACAAAAAACCTCCCAAAAGAAACCCGGTCCTTTTATGATGCCCCTAAACATCTATGATGTTCCGCCTGTCAGTAGTTATGGGGCAGTCGATGCTATCTGCGAATTCAACCGGTGTTAGGGGAGACGGCACAAAAAAAAAATAACGTAAACAAAACTCGCAGTGAGAAAGGCCTGCTGAAGTAATGCTGTGTGCGAGAGTTTGATTTTTGTGAATTCAATCTGGGATTTGCATACTGTAGAATCGTTGTCAATTGCTGAAACTGTCGTACGCCAATGTTTCGTTGCCCTTCGATACTCAGCTTACGCTGCAAGTATTTCTTACGTACCGTAAGTACAGCGTAACACGAGCACTTCTCGGGCGAAAGAACTCGAAACTCGTGCGAAGTCCACGGTGACGTAACGGCCAGAGGGACCGGTTGTGGTTTTGCTTGCGTTTTGTTTTGCAACAAGTGCAACAGGCTCCTTTGCGCAAGATTCATTGAATGATGACACACCCGGCGATAGCATGCATGGAAATGAGTTGAAAATTGAAAAAAAAAGAGTCATTTCGAACGTTTCACAGATGGAACTCATCCGTTAACCACCACTGGTGTGTCCAAAGTGCAATTTGTTTGCTGGCCAGGCTTGAGCAGAATTTATAATTACACACGATTACACTTGCGAGCGGATGTGAGACGGAATTTAGAGCGGTAGAGGTGTATTCCACAGGAAAGCTTTAAGAAGGAGAAATGCAACAGAACGAACGGGACCGGGTCCACCGGGCGTAGCATGAAAATCTTCGCCACCCTACGAATAACACACCGGTCCGTTTCGTTCTACTTACTGCCGCGAGAGTGTTCCGGAAGGTTGGGGACGACCGGGTGTATTGGGACGGAAAGCCTCGAACCGATTTGCTTACCTTTGCGGCCCTTTTAACTGGTTTCCGGGTGCCTCCGATGTCTTGTTGACACTGGATGTCCGGAAGTTCGCGAACGGCGCTGACCCCAAGGCCTACCAGTTCCAAAGCGGTTAACTACTACGCAACAAGCGAGTGCGAATGCCGCTTGCACAGTTTCCGCTCAAAGCGATCGCGTTTGTTTTGCACGTAAGAGTGGCACACCACGGTATCACGCTATCTGCACTGTACACGATCCCACTTTGAAATGACGATGGCACGAGCTCCACACTTTTTTGGTACACGTTTGATGGTAGTGAATGCTATCGAGTGCTAAGAAAGTGTACCGTGTGCTTCTTCTTCGTTTTCTTGCGTGACGGTGGGGGGGGGGTCGATTAATCAGCGGGCACAGCTGATGCGTTGATTTTCAGCACTAACGGAGCTTCACTGCACACTAGTCGAAGGGTGGATATGTAGGACTGGTTTATGTGACAAGGTAACTAGTGGCCAAATGCATTAATTCGCTTTTTGGCACACGATAAAGTTATTTTGATGTTTTGCGTTCCTAGTTAAGGTGCTGTTTAACTGTTTACTGATTTCACCATGTGTTTGTGTTCGTTTTACACTGTCAGACGCGAGGGGCGAATGTGTTTATAGCACTTGGTTACAGAATTGGTAACTGTAGGGAGTAATCTACTATATGTAAAAAATGTGCGATTCTGTAAAAATAATTAATTTTTGTGACTTGGAGCTTCCACCTATGTAAGCAAAAATTAACAACATAATCCGTTTCTTGTTATCGAAATATAATGCCATCCACATAAATATTTTTCCTTTCGAAAGTGACCGTTTTCGAATACCGTGCGATGTTCGAATCACTGTCGAACGAAGCACGTTTTTGGTTAGCCGCAAAAAGTCATAACAAACCTTTTCTTTTCGTCAACGCACGGCATGTGCGGTCGGGTTTTCTGTTTTGCTGCCGCGCAACGTGTGAATTTATCGTAATAATCGTTGTTTTCGTGTCACAATCTTACAGTGAGTGCTCCCGGGTAGCACCTTAACTTTCCCAGTAGTGCGTTTTCGGTTTATCAACTTCCTGCAAGATGGTGAAACGAAACCATAAGGTAAGTTGCAAGCAATTCCGTAATGGGCAAAGTGAGGTTAGGTGCACGGTGCAGCACATGCTTACCTACTGTAAATAACACACTCTTTATAATGGTTTTTCCTAGTTTAAAACCGGCGAGGGTGCCATGTACTACTCCCGAAAGGCCGCAATGAGGAAGCTACAGCTGGGCATTAAAGACTTTCGACAGCTGTGCATCCTGAAGGGCATCTATCCGCGCGAACCAAAAAACCGAGCCCGCGCGCAGAAGGGTTCGCGTGAGCTGAAGATTCTATACCATAAGAAGGACATCACGTTCTTACTGCACGAGCCGATAGTGTGGACGCTACGTGATCGCAAAATCTTCAACCGGCGCATCAAGCATGCGGCCGCGAAGAAGAACGTACATCTGCGCGACATACGGTTGCACAACTATCCGCAGTTGAAGCTCGACCATATTGTGAAGGAGCGTTACCCGTCATTTATCGATGCAATCAAGGAACTAGACGACTGCATGACGTTGCTGTTCATGTTCAGCACGTTTCCAGCAACGAAAGTGATCACGCGCGAGCTGACCCACATGAGCCGCCGGCTGACGGTGGAGTTTATGCACTACGTCATTGCGGCCCAGGCCCTGCGCAAGGTTTTCATTTCGATCAAGGGCTACTACTTTCAGGCTGAGATCAAGGGCCAAACGGTGACGTGGATTGTGCCGCATTACTTCCCGTACTCACCGCACCGTGGCGAAATGGTTGATCTGAGCATTATGAAATCATTCGGAGACTTTTTCATCGTGATGGCCGGCTTCATAAACTACAGGCTGTACAACTCGATGAATTTGGTGTATCCGCCGCAATTTTCCTACGCACTTGATTCAGAGGAATCGATGAAGAATGAGACAAAGTTTATTGGCGAACGTATCGCCGCACTGAACGTGGAGCTAGCACGCACAGACGGTGGGAATGGAGAGGTGGAGGAACCGGAGCTGCTCGAGTGGACGGGTAACGACGAGGATCTACCGCACATGACTCAGATCCGCGAAGAAGCGCAAAATCTACACAAACTAAAGACACTGTTTAAGGGCTTAAAGTTCTTCCTCAACCGAGAGGTGCCTCGTGAACCGCTCGTATTCATCATTCGATGCTTCGGGGGCAAAGTGTCGTGGGACAAGACGATGTTTGTGGGAGCCACATTCGACGAGAGCGACGAAACAATCACACATCAGATCGTCGACCGGCCGTCCATGCAGCAACAGTACATCTCGCGCGATTACGTTCAACCGCAGTGGTTGTTTGACAGTGTAAATCAGCGGCGACTCCTCCCGACGAACACATACTTCATCGGAGCCGTACTGCCACCGCATTTGTCACCGTTCACGAGTGGCAACGCACAGTACGTGCCGCCGGAAGAGCTCGCCTTGCGCAAAGCTGAAGAAGAGGACGAAAAGTTCGAGACGGCGGAAGTGAACGAGGGAGCCGACCAAGAAAACATCTCCGATGACGAAGCAGTGCTCGATCCGGAGGAAGAACAGCAGCAGCAGGATTACGCACTGCTAAAGGCTTTCAACGACGAGCGCACGGATGACTTCAATAGTGGAGCCGATGCAAACGACGAGCAGAATCCGGACAGCGACCGGCAACAGCAGCAGTCAAAGAAGAAAGTCCCGGCAGACAAACAAAACAAACCCACGGAAAGTGATCATAAAAAGAGACCGAAGGGTATGGCGGTGAAGCAGGGCACAGTGTACAAGGAGGACGAGCAAGAGAAGCGCAACATTACGAAACAGGAATCGGCGCTGCGAGCACGCATGGTTAAGTCGCGACACCGTAAGCTCTACTCCATACTGATGGAGAAGAAGAAGACAGCCGAAAAGGATGCGAATGCGCTGGCCGAAAAGCGTAACCGCATCGATAAGCAAAAGATGGTACAGCAAGAGCAGAAGGAAAAACAGCAGCGAAAGAAAATTCTATCGTAACGTGTAGCACCCCTGACAACCGTGGCGTGGAGGTATATTAACGTATTAAGAACATTAGGTGTAAAAAATTATAACTTCTCCGGACCACGGGGTTGTTGGTGGTAACTCGAACCGGGAAGGTAATAAACCATTTCTTCTCTTAATGAATACCACAAATTAAAGAAGAAAAAGAAGTAAAATAGTGCGTGTGAAAACATCCGAATAAGTGTGGAACGCGACGTGGTCTGCTGTTTTAAAACGGTATGTATATTTATGAACAAATATTTTCTTTTCATATGCCACGATGGTACATCTAAATTGGATTGGTTTGCTTTGACAGTGATTTGACTTAACTTTCTTAATTCTCTATTTTGTTAAAGCTTAGCACGCTATAAACCTCGGCTGTTTTACAGTTTATCTATCGCCGATCACCGAATCACCGCTTACGCCTATGCCCGTGTCGCTGCCTAGCAACAGCCGGCAACGTAACCTGCCGGCAGAACATCGAGTTAAGCACAGATTTTAAGTAACTACTTGATTTCCATAAGCACATTGGTTCTTCGCGTGTCGTTAGAGTGACACTGAGTACACATTGCGCAAGTTTAGCATTCTCAGCACAGTTTGGCTAAGTGTCCCAGTGTTCAGTCCGTTCCAAAGTACCTCTGGCCGAAATGATTCGGTGCGACTGGATTAAGCTCCGATGTCAGTATTTTGAGGTCAGGAAAGGCGGTCACGACCATCCGGGCGGCTACCGGTGTGCAGAACAAGTTCGACAGTATGATCGAATGCTCCTTGACGCCGTGATCCTTCAGAACACTTACCGCCTGTACACGAGAAAGGACAAGAAAGATTAGTGGATTCTTGTTTTATAATTACGGTCTACTCGAAGCAAACCTGTATCACGGTATTTCCGGTGGCCATTATAGGGTACATTAGCAGCACGTGCCGGCGTGCTATGTCGTCCGGAAACCGTGCGTATACCACCTTAGCTGCGTGTGTTTCCGCGTCTGACTCGACCAGAATCTTACCAATTCGTATCGAACGGCAACAGTCTCGCAATCCCTGTCAAAACGGATTACGGATTCCAGTTCTGTTTCATTACGAGCGGCGTTCTCACGCCTCACACACAACTTACCTGTTCCATCGCTTCACCGGAGCGAATGATCGAAACGCCACAGTTGCCGGACCGATACCGCAGCCCATCGTAGATGGCACCAGTCGGCGTGATGACGGAACAGTCGGAGTACGGTAGCTGGTTCAAGCTTTCCTCGATCACCAACCGTATTAGCCGGTCGGCGTAGAATTTGAAGTCGCTCCGCGTGGTGTTTCTAAAATTAGATACCCGGAACGGAAACGAAAAGTTAGTTGAGCAATAACATTGCTCCGAAATGCATTCATGGTGTGCGCAGCCATTCACGCGGTCACATACTTATCCCGGATGATTGTTTGCAGCTCCTTGATCTGGTCATTGCTGTCCAGTATCTTCAAGTTTTCACCATAATCGGCCGGGTTTTCCGACAGCACCGGTGCCGTCGTGCCGTTGCTCTCGTTTGCGCTGCACATTTTAATGTTTTGATGATTTTGCTACCACGTTTTTGCTAGTGGCGATGTAAATTTGAACTCCCACTATGAGAACAAGCGATCGTACTTGCGTCTGTATGTGGTAGTTGCTAGGTAATTCCGTATTCCTGTTTGGCTCGCTAATTAACACATACGTCTATCGGCTAGCAATTACTCCACTATGACACCACTTTTCATGTGGTATCTCGGCTAAAATTCACCGGAAAACATCTGATGCATCGTCGACTACTCATTAGTTTTTAGTGCAGTTTTTTATATCAATGTAGGTCGTGGGAGCCGGGCCAGACAGCCGACACGCGTGTTGCTGACGACGTCTTCCACAAAGCGAGAGAGAGAGAAAAAGAGTGAGGAAACAAAGTGACCGACGTTTTCACTCGACGAGGGCAGCGTGGTGGTGTGATACGTCGCTTCACGGTGACTTTCGGGATTTTATGTTACATAGAAAAGAAGGTCACGTTTAATTCATTGCAACAGAGGAAAAATGCCACTGACATCGAGGACTGCTCGACGATCATCAGCAGCGATAGAACGAACGCACGCACATCTGCACGTTTAGATTTTTTTAATTTTGTGACAGAAACAACTAAAGCAACTGTCACAACTGTGACAGCTAACTGTCAGAACCTCATATTTGAGCAGCCTGCCTAGCCTCTACAGGCCCGGAGAGAACCCAGCGCGCAAAATCGAAGACACTCGAACCGTTTTTTATGGACCAAATGGAGAATGCATTTCTTCCTTCTTAACAATTTACTATCCGAGTCGCATAGTTAATCGGGCACGTATCATTAGCCGCTAAAGTATCCGAAAAGCCACATATGCGTTCTCTTTGGGTAATATAATGATGTGTTATGCATCCTCTGGACTGCACGCAATTTAATCGAAGCGATTGATAATCGCTAAATGTCTCAGCTGATAGCTTTTACAGGCGTTATCAATTGGGCGGTTCGGTGGTTCAGTGGTAGTGACACCGGTCTTTCACGGTAGTGACGATTAATCAGCGTAACATGGCGCTTGATTTGATTGGCGATAGTATATTTTATATAAAATAATACAGTGACGCGAATTTTGGCAAACGATTCCATTTAGCTCAGTTCAGCTGAGCTAAACAATCATTTGCTTTCATTAACGTTAACAAGCATAAAAGTACATTTTTGCGTTTTTGCTTGATTCACATATAAATTTGATAGCTCGTCTCGATGGAATCTCTTTGTTTTCTTTCAATTTATTGGTTTGTACGAGTTTGACAACCCTGCAATGCAAAACCAGTGCTGCGAAACGCAGTAATAGCTGGCGTGGATATTTTTATGAAGGGAAATTTTTGTAAGCTTTTCGCACTGTCCAATCAGCTTAAATCTAACACAAGGGGAATGATTAAGTTTCCTTACGTGCAAAGCGTTTTCCTCCGTCCTTACACCACGCGGTATGTCACAGTGTACCATGCGTCTCCACCATTCGAATTAGCCGGGAACAGAAAACAGTAATTGTTAGACCAAACGATCGTCTCTGATTTCTGATATTCAGGCATTTTACTAGTGTGTTTTTTTTCTTTCTTCTGTATAGTTTTGAAATACTCTTGAAGCCATAGTATGGTATGTTATGTTGAAGCGTTGGGTTTGCATTAAAATATAATTTATTTTCACATTTAGTCTTGCACCACGTTTCATTCCAGTTTGCCAAACGATTATCGTAGCGACATACACTAAATAAAATTTTACTGATCATTAACGTGTAATCTACTTACGAAGACCGTGTCCTTAACTATATACATTCTTTGGTATTTCTTTAATGTGTTTTGCTACTAAATGTAATGAGCCCGCCGGGCTACATGAAGGCAATTGAAAATTAACTGCCTGCCGTCGCTTATAGCTCGTACGCTGAAAATTCTAATTACTTGCTGTTACCGTTTTAACACCGAAAGCACAGAGATAATGGTTTACTACTACGCTCTTTGCGCTGTACGTGTTCGCTTAACCGAAACTAGCGCCCGTACAACGGCGACGTTACATGGCGTGGGCATACTTTACTGGCCAAATTGTTTAGGACAAACGTGCTCTAATGCGTGTGTGTGCGCGTATGGAGTGGAAGGAATCAAATGTGTGGCTGCCAGAATGGCAGCTGCCATGCGTTCGGTCCGCAGTTCGCTCTGCCGCGTGCCATATCACAAGAATCAATTATCCTCATCTTCGTACTCGTACATTGCAGGGGCCGGTGAATCCATCACGAAAAAGTCCATACATTCGGTGTACAGACGCCCTATGGGGAAGAGATAGAGAATCGAACGTTAGTAGATGGAAAACTGTTCCGGGACGACACTGAAGGATAGAACACATGGTAGAAATGTTAGATCGAGCGGCACCGAATCGGTTAGTTGTTGCAGCATGACAAGTTAGTGAAGAAAACATTTCGTATGTAAAAGTAACCCTAGTTTGCATAGTGTACGGCCTGCTTCGCAAGCATTCTCTTATTCACACTCCATTCTGCCTGCCGAATTTATGTAGCTGCAAAATCTGAGGAATCTCATGCGCTTGTCTATGAGTGTGTTCTTCCTTTGGCATTGTTCACATCATCATCTGGTTTTCCTTTTTTGGTTCATCTTCTAATCTCCTTTTTATCGAAGATGATCATGGTCATGTTTTCGACTTGTTGTATGATATCGTTTACTTGTAGTGTTATTTTTGTATGACGAATTACGATAATGATTTTCTTTATTTCTGAATTGTGATTGTATTTTTGATTTGCGTTCGGTTTGCTGTATTGCCTTATAATTAACATACATTACACAGAATTTCCTATTGGACGTCTTGCTTCAGATCAGGTAGAATAAAATATAGTATAATGTTCTGCACAAACATAAAAGCTATGGCCGTTAACTGGTTATCAATATTACTTTGGTTATACACATGTATTAGTTAGTAGGAGGAAAAAAATACGAATGTACACAACACAGGACAAAAGCGGGAAAATGTTTGCCTTACAAGTATTTCCTATGTTCTGCGGAGTGTTAGCCATATTAACGAAGTAGATTGCAAATTAGTTACAATAGGATAGAATGTAAACGTGTTGGATAAACACAGACGTCAGTAGCGCTCACCTTTGGTGACCGGCGATGATACGGCGTAGCGAAACTTTCATAGAAGCCTCCTCACATCGGTTTGTCCCGAGGCAAACGATCTAATGGATGAATTCGTTTTGCACGCTATATGTTCAGTCTCATGTGCTGCTCGAAGCGAGGAGTGAAAATAGCTTGATAATCAGGGCGAAGGCTAATACGGAGCGTGTGTGTGTGTGGT